>JBBPBX010019702.1:0-27441 GCA_038048925.1 Garcialebias charrua | reverse complement strand
ACCCTTCCCTTTTGATGTTGTCAGTCCGGGGAGTTGAACTGGCAACCTTCCAATCTTATGCAGGCCCACCTTCTCTAACCGCTTCACCACCTCAAAAAAAAATAATACAGCAATTTCATACATTTAAAGAATAAACATAACAAAGCACACATTATTGACACATACAGTATTGATGAATAACTTTTTATTTAAGCCTTGTGCAATCATCTAAAAAATAAATTCTTTAGATTCTTTGTTGTTTGTTTGTTTGTTTCAAAATTACAAGTTCAGATCTCATTTTCTCAACAAAACAGCCTGAGTCTGGTTTGCATTGTGTGACGTCTTCAGCAGCTGCAGCTGTGTTATTCAAACAGCTGTTTGCTGAAGCAGGAAGTGAATTATTCAGCAGAAAACAAAATAATTCATTGTTTAGGGATCGTTCTCAGCAATCGAATTGAAACTTTGTGTAACGAACCTGATCTAATCTTGATTTTTTTTAATAATCTATTTTTATTTGATGACTGGAGAGACATGTTCATCAAAGTAAAAATAAGCTACAGTTTCAAGAAGAAATGGGATAAAATCGTATTTTCCTTGTTAATCATGGATGGCAGATTGAAAAGAGCAACCAGTGTTTTCACATAAATGTGGTGATTGAGGGGAGGGCCAAAAGGAGAAATGCTGGAAATCAAGACTGTAGCTTTTAATAATAATCACAAACAAAACGTGAACTTTCATTTGAACTCACAAACTAACAGAATAATCTATAGTCGATCAACAACAACAACAAATATATTTACTGAGGATGGAAAAATCAAAGCAAAGAACAAAGTTCTTGAAAACCAAACAGGAAGTGAAGTTTCATCCAGAACAGATCTGACAAAAAAAAACTGATCCTTCAAAGTCCAGATCAACTCCCACAAGACACAAACTTCAAAACAGAAGATCTGCAACATCCACCCTGTTCCCACTGTGGACTGGTGCACGGTGAGATTCACGTGGTGTTTTAAAGACGTTAACGCTGATGACCTGGAAGAAGCTCAATGACAGTTAGAGGTGAGTCAGATGGTGAAAAGGACCAATCAGCTGCAGCTCCACCTCAGTTTCCACAGTAACCAGGAGCTTTGAACTTCCTGCTCCCATGTCTGCTTTTTGTCCTGATGTCAAGCTTAGGAGGTAAAAACAATAAAAAAATAACTCATCTCTTTAACTTGTTCATCCTGCAGCTGTGAAATGTGCTTAAAATTATGCATTTTAAAGTAATTGACCTCTGCATTAGCAGCATATCTCACCTGGTTTGTGCTTTGTTTATATTTTTATGAAATGGGTGGGACTTATTCCTGCTGACTGAACAGATCTCCTCCATGTAATTGCTCTGGGCTTCAGAAGCAACAAGACGCAGCACTCGCCTGGAGGTGTTTGATCCTGTCTGACGGTAAGATTTACATCTTGAACATTCAAAACGGTATTGCTTTAAGCGTCACAGCAGCAAATCTTGTTTTTTTTTTTTAAACTCTGACGATAACTTTTTTAATTTGACTCAGGAAGTTGGAGAATGTGTTATCATTGATGACAAATTGACGTGGAAACATCACATAAATTCTGTTAGGACATAGATAGCTAAATCTATTGCAGTATTATACAAAGTCAGGAACTTGTTAAATGACAAAGCTCTGTATTTGTTGTATAACACAATTATTGTTCCACACATAATTTATTGTATTGATGTTTGGGGTAAAGCTTGTAAAACATTTACAAAGCCTGTTTTTTGCTACAAAAAAGAGCTGTAAGAATAATCACTGGAAAACATTACTGTCACCCTTCTAACACGTTATTTGATCAACTGAAATTATTGAAGTTCCATGATTTAGTGGATTATAATATTTTATTAGTTATGTATAGAGCTCATAAGAATGAACTGCCTGTAAATATCCAAATGTGTTTTGTTAAACAACAAAGCTGTTATAATCTCAAGGGAACAAAGATATTTGTTAAACCAGAACCAGTTTGAAGGGTCGGTCAACCTCAATTCAAGGAGTTGGATTGTGGAATGGTTTGGAGACTAAAGAAAAAAATGCAAAAACAATGATTACATTTAAGAAAATGATCAAAACTGGACTATTGCAAAAATATAAATGAAATAATGTTATGTATGTTGTTTTGTAGTTCGATAATTATGGTGAATTGCTTTTTTTTGTTAAGTTACTTAAAGATGATTGTTTGATTTGATTGATTGTAAGAGGGGGCAGATAAAATAAGATTTTTTTTCTTCTTACTGCTGCCCTTCATTTAATTCATGTGTTGTATAAACTTAAGTTGTGTTTTGTGTTGTATTTTTAAAATGAATAAATTTGAGAAAGAAAGAAAGAAAGCTGGAGAATAAACATGAATCTGTGAACATTTTCCACTGATAGTGATAACTGTGTCTCTCCTGCTGCTTCCCTCCTCAGCTGCCGGCCATGGGGGATTTAAACAAAGGGAAGAAGGTGTTTGTCGTGAAATGTGCCCAGTGTCACACGGTGGAGCAGGGGGGCCGCCACATGCAGGGGCCAAACCTCAGTGGGATGTTTGGCAGGAAGACGGGACAGGCACCAGGCTTCTCCTACACACAGGCCAACATCGACAAAGGTGAATAAAACATGACAAACTGGAGGAAAATCAATTATAGCTGAACAAACAGTATAAAGTGATCTATAATTCTCTTTTATTATGAATATGAAGTTATACCAACACAATAAATAGCTAGTAAAGCTAATATAAGGGACTGAATTTGAAGTGTGACTCCTCTTGTCTGACAATAAAATCAGCTGCTTTTCTTTTAGGCTTTTGGGCAAATCATCACAATTTACAGCTTTTGTTTGGCTCAACTTTTTCACCTGTTTTTTAAAGTTTCTGGTAGGAGAATGGATCTTAATGACGTCTGTAGAGCTGAGAAAGCATGTTTGGTTCAAACAAATGCAAAAATTAAAAGTTAATCTTCACTTTTTACCAGTAAACTGGGTTTTTTTCCCCTCAGAGTTGATCCACTTTTGCTCCTTAATGAAATGCAGATGAAGTCCAGTGGTTCTTAAATTGTGGTGTGTGCTCCCTGGGTGGGTCACAACAAGGAGGGTGCATGTGACCACTCTTGTTTCTTTCTTTTTGATTCAGTCCTAATGACCCCACCCTGGCGCCAGGCCTGGGGGAGTGGCTCATCGACGGTGAGCGCCTGATGACCAGGTCTCTACCCATGGAGTCAGGTCAGGTTCAGCCCAAAGGAGTAGCATGTATTTGCTGGAAGGCCATAAAAGTCGAGTGCATGATGCCATGGGCAGTGGCTGAAGTCGGGGACCTTGGAACCACCCCAACTTGGTGCCTGTGTGTTGGAGTTTCCCCAGTAGACGAGAGGGTGGCTTCCCTTCACCTTCATGTGTGGGAACGAGCTCTGACTGTTGTTTGTGCATTCACTCCAAACGGCACTTCAGAGTATCCGGCCTTCTTGAAGTCCTTGGCAGGGGTGCAGGAAGGTGCACAGCTGGGGACTCCTTTATTCTACTGGGGGACTTCAATGCCCACCTGGGTAATGACAGTGTGACCTGGAGGGGCGTGATTGGGAGGAACAGCCTCCATGATCTGAACGCGAGTGGTGTTCTGTTGTTGGACTTCTGTGCTAGTCATGGTTTGTCCATCACAAACACCATGTTCAAACATAAGGGTGTCCATTAGTGCACTTGGCACCATGACGCCCTAGGTGGTGGATCAATGATAGACTTCATAATTGTGTCATATGATTTGTGGTCATTTGTTTTGGACACTCAGGTGGAGAGGAGCTGAGCTGTCGACTGATCACCACCTGGTAGTGAGCTGGATCAGATGGCAAGGGAAGATGCCGGACAGACCCGGTAGATCAAGATGTGAAGAGAGGGTTTTCTGGGAACACCTGGCAATAGAACCCATCAGAGAGATCTTCAACTCACACCTTCGGGAGATCTTTAACTGCATCCAAGCTGAGGTGGGGGACATTGAGTCCCAGTGGGCCATGTTCCACGCCTCGCTTCTTGAGGTAGCTGCCTTGATCTGTGACCATAAGGTTGTCGGTGCTTCTTGCGGTGGCCATCCGTGAACTCGGTGGTGGACACCACAGGTCAGGGAGGCTGTCAAGCAAAAGAAGGAGTCCTATCAGGCCTTGTTTGCCAGTGGGACTCTGGAGGCAGTTGAGGAGTACCAGAGGGCCAAGCGGTCCGCAGCCTTGGCTGTTGTTGAGGCAAAAGCTCAGATGTGGGAGGAGTTGGGTGAGGCCTTGGATAATGACTCCGGGGAGATTCTGGAAAACCATCAGGTGGCTGAGGAGGGGAAAGCAGCCCTTTACACTGTTCAGTGAAGATGGGCTGCTGTTGACCTCAACCAGTGATGTCATTGAGAGGTGGTAGGTAGGAATACTTAGACCTTCTCAATCCCACCAGCCCGTCTTCCATGGAGGAAGCTGAGTCTGAGGACTTTGGGGTTGATCCGTCCATAACCGTGGCTGATGTCACCGAGGTAGTTGCTCTGAGGCGGCAGGGCTCTGGGAGTGGATGAGATTCACCCTGATATCCTTAGGCTCTGGATGTTGTGGGGCTGTCTTGGTTGACAAGCCTTTGCAACATTGCGTGGACATCGGGGGCAGTGCCCCTGGATCGGGTGACTGGGGTGGTGGTTCCCCTTTTCAAAAAGGGGAACAGAGCATGTGCTCCCATTATCGGAGCATCACTCTCCTTAGCCTTGATGGTAAAATCTATTCAGGGGTAATGGAGAAGCAAGTCCAATCATTGGTCGAACCTCAGATCCAGGAGGAACAATGTGGGTTCCGTCCTGCCGTGGAACACTAGATCAGCTCTTTACCCTCACTAAGATCCTCAGAGGGTCATGGGAGTTTGCCCACCCAGTCTTCATGTGTTTTGGAGAAGGTATTCAATCATGTTTCTTGAGGTACACTGTGGGGGGTGCTCCGTGAATATGGGATTGGAGGTCTGTTGCTAAAGGGCTATTCAGTCCCTATACAAGTGGTGCGAGAGTTTGGTTCGCATTGCCGGTAGTAAGTTGGACCCCTTCAGAGTTGGAGTCTAGCAGTGCTGCCCGTTGTCACGATTCTGTTAATAACTTTTATGGACATATGTCTTGGTGCAACCAGGGGGTGGAGGGTTTCCGGTTCGGTAACCTCAGGGTTCCATCTCTGCTCTTTGCAGATGATGTGGTCCTATAAGCATCACCATGATCTTCAGCTCTCACTGGAGCAGTTTGTAAGCAGTGTGAAGCAGCTGGGATGAGAATCACCACCTCCAGATCTGAGGCCGTGGTCCTCAACTGGAAAAGGATGGATTGCTCTTTGCAGGTCGAGGGTGAGGTTCTGCCTCAAATGGAGGAGTTCAAGTATCTCAGGGTTTTGTTCATGAGTGAGGGAAGACTGGAGCGTGAGATTGACAGATGGATTGGTGTAGCATCTGTAGTATTGTGGACTCTGTACTGTTCTGTTGTGGTGAAGAAGGAGCTGAGCTGTTAAAACTAATCAAAAATTAAGTGTATAAGAGCAACCTGAAGAAAAAATTGGCACATCTGTTCGCTTTGTTTTTGAGAGGATCGGTGTGTGTTTGTGTTTTGTGATCCTTTAGTTTTCCTGCTGTCCCTCATGCTGCTCCTGTCTCACCTGTCCTCTTTCCCAAGCACCCTAGGTGTTCGTCATTGTCTCTCGTTTGTGTCCTTATATATTCTGTGTTTCCTTGTTGGTCCCCTGTCTGTGGACTGTCCTGTCAATGCGTCATGCTCTGTCTCCCTCTGTGTCTCCCTCTGTGTCTCCCTCTGTGTCTCCCTCTGTGTCTCCCTCTGTGTCTCCCTCTGTGTCTCCCTCTGTGTCTCCCTCTGCGTCTCCCTCTGCGTCTCCCTCTGCGTCTCCCTCTGTGTCTCCCTCTGTGTCTCCCTCTGTGTCTCCCTCTGTGTCTCCTTGCGCATATTTGTTAGTTTTGCTGCCACGCCAGCCATTTTGTTTTTGTTTATTCTTATTTTTACCTTCGAGTTTCTTACATCTGTCTGCACATTGGGTTCAACAAATACAACAGATCATGATAGCTTGACATTAATTTAGTAAAAGGAAACAATTGTGTAAAAAAAAACTATGATCCCCACCCTCCATTAAGCTGAACTAGTTTTGTTTTGGTCTTGAGAACCACTCATCTAGTGTATGAGAGGAATATGGGTAAGTATAAGTATGAGTAGACTTCAAGCAGTGCAATAATGTTTAACTGCTGTTTTCACTGAACTGAAATGTCTCAGATCAGTCATTTTTTATGTGTAAAAGAGTCAAAGACAACATTACTCACAGAATGACTATTGTAGTATAATAAACTTTAATTGTGTATCTGACAAGTACATTCCTGTTGTTCTGGGAACATCTCCAATTTGTGAACATTTCTGGTGTTTAAACCCAGATTCTGAACCAGAACTGTGAGAACTGTAATAACTGCAACAGGCAGCTGCAGTTTTCCTTCATGACACTCGAACACGAGACAACAAAAGTTCAGCCAATGCATGTGAGAGAATGTAGCCGATACCGTTTGTATTTTATTTTATTTGTTTTAGAAAAAATATGCAGTATGTGTTCAGTTATGATTTTTATTTATTTTTTCATAGGTGTTGTTTGGAATGAAGAAACTCTGGACGTGTACCTTGAAAATCCAAAGAAGTACATCCCGGGCACCAAAATGTTGTTCAATGGAATCAAGAAGAAAAGTGAAAGGGCAGATCTGATCACTTATTTAAAGAATGCAACTTCCTGATCCACAGGTCCAGACTGCACGAGCCGAGGCGTCTGAGCTTTGATCCTTTTCAGTTTTTACTTCAACATTTCCATGCTTAGATGTTGGCAAAGTGCTAAGTCATCATGTTTTATGGCTGTTTTTAATTATCATGAGTCATCCTTCCTGCAGTTTGTAGAAGGTTCACATTTTACTTCCATGTTCACTTTTTTGGCCTGACAAGTCATTTCTTTAAGTTTCATAAAGAAGCACTTGCAAGTCCAAATACGGAGTAGTGGCATCAACATGTAAAACTGCCAGGGTTACCCCAGTGTTTAAGACAGGAGACAAAACAAAACCAGAGAATTATCGTCCTATAAGTATTTTGCCAATCATTTTGAAAATTGCAGAGAAATGGGTTGCTGTGCAGTTAACAGAGCATTTAAATAAAAGCCCAATTTCTTTCCGATCCATGCAATTTGGGTTTAGGAAGTATCACTGACCTTTTACCTTCTGGAAAATCTAAAACAGCTTCTAGATCAGGGCGGCTTTGTGGGTGCTGTGTTCCTTGACCTGAAATGTGCTTGACACCATCAACCACAACATGCTTCTTGCTAAACTAACTCATTTTAATTTCTCTAATAGTGCCCTCTGCTCAATGAAATCATATCTGTCTTGACAGAAAACAAGCAGTACAAAAAGAAAACTCACGATCTACTTTTCTTAGCTGCTCAGCTGGAGTCCCGCAAGGCTCAATACTGGGACCAATCTTATTTAGCCTATGTGTTAACGATTTACCATGGACTTTGTGGATAAGGTGAGGGATGTCATCATGGAGACTGATGAAACAATGGTCTCTTTTGATGTTACATCACTCTTTACGTGCATTCCTGTTGATGAAGCAGTAGAGGTGGTCTGTTTAAGGTTAAAATCAGACACCACTCTGAACAGCAGAACCACGCTTTCCACAGAGCAACTGTGTCAACTCTTGAAACTGTGCCTGCAGTCAACCTACTTCACATATGGGGAGCAATATTATAGGCAGAAACATGGGTGTGCTATGGGGTCTCCAGTTTCTCCTATTGTTGCCAACCTGTACATGGAGGAGGTAGAAAAGAGAGCCTTGACATCCTTTACGGGGAGACCACCAAGTCATTGGTTCAGGTATGTTGATGACACCTGGGTTAAAATTAAATCTCAGGAAGTCCAACATTTCACTGATCACATCAACTCTGTGGATAAATATATCAAGTTCACACGAGAAGATGTAAGAAATGGCAGGTTGGCTTTCTTGGACTGTGAGGTCTCAGTTTCTGATAGAGGAAATTTGCAAACTGAGGTGTACCGCAAACCCACCCACACAGACCAGTATTTACAGTTTGACTCCCATCACCCTCTGGAGCACAAGTTAGGAGTCATCAGGACTCTGTACCACAGAGCAGACAGCGTCCCCACTAACTCAGGAGCCAGACAGAAGGAGAAATCACACACAAAACAGGCTCTAGAGAAATGTGGATATCCTAACTGGGCCTTCCTGAAAGCAGAGAAGAAACCCAAACAGGACTCCAGCCAGCCATCAGGTGAAAAGAAGGAACCCAGACCCAGACCAGTGGTCATTCCATATGTTGCGGGGGTTTCAGAGACATTGAGACGTTTATTTTCTAAACACAACGTCCCAGTGGCTTTTAAACCTCAAAATACATTACGGCAAAGACTGGTTCATCCCAAAGATCCAGTCCCCCGGCACAAACAGAGTAATATTGTGTATGCTGTTCAGTGTCAGGAGGGCTGTGATCAGTCTTATATCGGGGAAACTAAACAGCCACTGGCCAAAAGGATGGCCCAGCACAGAAGATCAACATCATCAGGTCAGGACTCTGCAGTCTACACTCATCTCCAGGCCAGCGGTCACTCTTTCAGGGATGAAGATGTTCACATCCTTGATAGAGAGGAACGATGGTTTGAGAGAGGAGTAAAGGAGGCCATCTTTGTGAAAAGAAACCGCCCATCATTAAACAGGGGTGGAGGCCTCCGGGTTCAACTGTCCCCCTCCTACAATGCTGTGATTGCTGGTATCACTCAGCCCTCTGTGAATAGCAAACAACCATCAGGGTGCTAACGATCCATTGTTAGGCTGATGGTCCTCCTTGATCATGTGAGCAGCTGGTTTCAGGCTGTCATCAGCCAACTGGTTGTGTAACACTGTGAGAGGGTGCTATTTATAAGACTGAGCTGAACCCAGCACCTCAGACTGAGGAAGTCTTTCGGACGAAAGACGAAACGTTTCTACAATTTTTTGCTTTGTTTTGTTTTTTTGTTTTTTGAATGTCCAGAGGACCAGACTTAGCTTTCTTAGATTTACCAAATGTTTGCAAAACTGTAAAAATGCAATTATATGCAGATGATACTGTATTGTATGTTCATGGAAAAACAATGAAGCTGCTGCTGTGCTTTCTAGTGCCATGATGCCGGTGTCTCACTGGCTCCAAGACTCTTGTCTACATCTCAACACTAAAAAAAACAGTCTGTATGTTTTTCTCTCGGCTGCCACCAGATAATGGCCAACATCTGTGTTGGTCAATGGCGAGACATTAGATGTTGTTGAACAATTTAAATAACTTGGAGTCATTTTTTATTTCAATCTAAATAAGCAGCATATAAAGAGAATTACACATATAATTAAACTTAATCCGGCAAACTTCAAATATAAGGCCTTCTCTGACAACAGAATTAGCAAAGGCTTTGCCATGATGCCATGATCTTCAGCCATATAGCCTATTGTTATATGGTCTCACACTTCAGAGATCGTCATGAAGCCCCTAAAGTCTCTTTTTAAGAGAACACTAAATCTTCGTAATTGTTACATCATAAATAAGCACATTTTGGATTTTGATAGCTATCAGATTTTCATGGATGCTTGCCTGATTTTTAAAGTTTTAAATTGACTTACTCCTCCTCCTTTATTGTATTTTATAAGTTAAAAAAAGTACACAAGAGCACTGACCAGAGGAGATTGTGATGTCCAGCAGCGCAGGACTAAATTTGGCCAAATGGTGGTGTCCATCAGAAGCACGCAGTCATGGAACACACTGCCAGTTTCCATCAGGAACTGCGGTACCTACTCCAGCTTTAAAAATTCTCTGAAACTTTGGCTGAAAACTAACCGGTGCATTCATGTAGATTACTTTGTCTATTTTCTTATGGCATAATATCTTTATTGTAATTTCATGTTGTGTTGTGTTAAATAGGTGATGTTTGTATTATTCCCTGCTCTTTTGTTTTGTGGGCTGTTTCTTGTTCTTACCTGCCTTAGGACAACGGATGAGAATTAGCTATTGTGCTAACTCCGGCATATTTACATTGATGCTTACTGCTGTCATGTTGATTAATATGCATTGTCCTAATTTAAATAAATAAATAAATAAATGAAATTAAATTAAATGAATCTGATAGGATTTTATTCAATGTTGTAGTCCAAGAAGGTAAAATGTGTTCTTATGCAATTGTTAATTTCTTTATTTTTTTCTTTCTTCAGCCCTCCTTTGTCATTTTTCTAATGTGTTGCCTTCCACACATTTAAATTTTTTTTTATTAAAAAACTCAAATTAATGAAGATGGTGCAAAGATTTTAAAGATTTTTTTAAGTGTAATAAAATGATCAATCTGAAAAGAGATGAGTGAGAAAGGGGACTCTCCATCCAAGTGTCAAAGTTCTGGAAAACTAGTTTTCATCAAGAATTCCTATTTGCTCCATCCCCACAGCATGATGCTGCCACCACCATGCTTCACTATGGATGGTATTCTCAGGGAGGTGTCAGATTTGTGTGAGGTTTGGTGTAATCTTCAGTTAGTCTCATCTGACCACAGAACATTTGCCTCTCTTCAATGAAAACCGGTTCTGTGCAGCTTGGGCCTATGGACAGACACGCCCATCTCAGAAGAGCTGCGTCTCCTTCAGGGTTATCTTTGGCCTCCTGGATACTGCTCAGATTAATGCCATCCTTTTCTGATCCATGTGTTTTGACCCTGGTTTGTTGTGAATGCATCATCTTTCCATTCCCTAATGGTGCTCATGCTCAGGGTTTAGTAAATATTTATAAACCACACCTGATCTGCACTTCTTCACAACTGTTTCCCGTGTAGGAAGTTCCTTGGTCTTCATGATCTCGTCATTGTCTCTCTTGTTCTTGATGTTGAACCAGTGTTGATTCCGATTGTAATCTGGGATCACTTGGTCTTTAGATTGCTTACAGATGGATCAAATTTACCTGATTGTGTGGTAATTAGGAGTTTAGGTAAAATCATTACTTGTAATCAAATTAAAAATCCAATAAAACTGTTGTAAGAACGAAAACAATACAGCAAAGGGTGAAGATTACTTGTGCAACCCATTGTAAAGCATTTGAGCTAACCAGGAATTATTTTTGAACAATAGTCATAATTTAACCGCTTCAGTCCAAATGGATCCAACAAAATCCTTGGCAAATCAAATAAATGTTTAAGGATACTGCATGCTTTACTATTTAGTATTATATATATTGGCATACCTTTGTGAATTTTATTATACAAATTTAACATAGAAAATGAAAATATTTCAGGTGTATATTTGTCTCCACAGCATTACTTTTCACTGCTCATTTCAATCCACTAAGACTTGGTCCAGCACGTCTTCCTTTCAGACCTGAAGTGACATTTATGTCAAAAATGGATGCATCGAGTCACTAACATCCATCCATTATCTTTTACCCGCTTCTTCCATTTTGTGTCACAAGGGTCGCCGGTGCCCATGTCCAGTGATCACTGTGCGAGGGGCGGGGTACACCCTAGACAGGTTGCAAGTCCATCACAGGGCCACATAAAGACAAACATTCACTCTCTCACTCACACCTATAGGACAATTTAGAGTTACCAATCAGTCTAACATGCATGTTTTTAGTCTGTGGGAGGAAACTGGAGTGCCCGGAGAAAACCTACTCATGCATGGAGAGAACATGGAGACTCCATCCAGAAAGGCCCCAGGACTGGGATTTGAACCAGGGACCTGCTTGCTGAGAGGCAGCAGCTCTGCCAGTTGCTCCACCATGCTGCCCCTTAGTTACTAACTTAATAAATAATTTTTTTTAAATAGTTTAGAAATAAATGTGCATGAACAAGGTTTATGCACAGGTTTTTTTTCTCTCCACCTGTCATATTCAGAACATCAATTTCTGGTATTACCAAAACTGTCCACCAGAGGGCGCCATTATTCCTTTAAAGTGGCCACCAGCGTGGACACAATCCGTGCCAGGCCAGTGCGTTCTGAATGTCCTCCAGCTCCAGCGATCCAGTCGTCCTGCAGTCGGTCCAGATCAACAGTTGATGCTGATCCAGAGGATCCTCTGGGACTGAGTGTGCTCAGTGGTCTCTGCAGGACACTGACCACCAGGGGAGGAGGAACAGAAGGCTCCATCATCCACAGATGTGTTGTCATTGACCGGCGAAGGGGAAAGAAGCTGGTCGATAAGTAGATCCAATTTATTATCCTCTCAGGCTGCACACCTCGGTCCATCACTGGGACTGCTACACATCTTATTGAAGTGTGAGGAGCACCCCCAGTTTAAGAGGAAGGTAAGGAGCAACCTGTTTGTGGTGCAGGACATGATGTGCTTCTTCAACATCACAGCATCTGCACATCCCAGTCTTTACTGATGGACGTGCACTGACCAGGCTGAGATCTGACCTCACTGTGTGTACTGTGAGTGAATGCAATCTGTGACAACCTCACTATTGTGGACTTGGGTCAGTGGAGTGGTCTAATTCTGTCTCGGTGGCTGGTGCATCTGCTGCTGCAATGTCAACAAGTTCCTCCTGCTCAGAGGAGACGCTCGGGGAGTAAAGGAAAAAATGACAGTGTTGAGCTCGGAAGGCATGAACTATTGTTTGATTCCTTTATGCCTGCTTGTGCTGTGTTTGCAGGGAGCAACAAAGGAAGCATGATGGACCTGGTGAAGATCGCCGTGTCTCTTCATATCCTTCTGTGTCCTGTATGGAGCCGGCATCCCTACTTGGAAAGCATCCTCCCAGCCCACTCAGGTAAATAATGAGCATGTGTTGCAGAACGGTTACGTAAGAGGAACATGTTGGAGTGTTTCCCTGCAGCGCTGCAGGTTTCTCACCCTGTTTCTGTTCGTCCCTCCCTCAGCTTTGGGGTTTCTGGACGTTCTGAAGACATTTGACCCCTGCTGTCTCATGTCACCACCTCCGCCGCCGCTCTTCCCTCCTCCGCCGCCTCAGCTTTGGAAGCGAGCAAGTCCTGTAAGTCGGCACGCCACACCCTCCTCCATTTGTGCACCAACTCCTCTGACAAGCGTCTTCACTGTCGTCTTGGATGGTTTGAGTGTAGGACACCATCAGCCTACTGGAACCATCGGCTGTCGGAGGTGAAGTGGAGGAAAAACCAAAACCTGCGAGCGAGGAGTGTTCACCTGGACCCCCAGGACCTCCAGGACCAGTGGGCCCAGAGGTGAGGTGCATCTTCACATCAGTCTGATTCAATCATGGAGGGCTGAAGCACTGAAATAAAAATAAATGATGGTGTTAGTATTGATCGCTGTTCAAATGTACCATGTTCGATATCTGGACGTAAACGTGTCATTTTTCAGGGTCAGAGTGGGTTACCTGGAATTCAAGGACCAAAGGGGGAGAAGGTGTGTGCACTTGTGAATTACGCCTCTAATGTTTTCTGTTCAGCTATATGCTCTAATGGCGTCTCTTCTCCATTTGTCCTCCTCCAGGGAGAAATTGGGCGTCCGGGGTCAAAGGTGACCTTCTGTCTCCCCAGTCCTGCATGTCTTTCACTCCTTTGTGTCGCCCATTCGTCCTGTACGTCTCTGTGATCTGATTTGTCCATCGATGTGCTCAGAATATCCTCCATTAGTCTCAGTGCGTGCTGCATTGATCACCGTGTCTAAATGTCTCCTGTCATTCCTGTCCTCCTCACCCCTCCATCACTTTTCTTTTCTTCTTCTTTGCTCATTTTTCCCGCACGCTCCATCTCTTTGGCTCGGTCTCATCATCCTCCAGCGCTGAGCTCAAGTCCTGCTGATCCAGCCTCTCCACCCTCACTCCACTTGTACGTTTTAATCTCCCTGAGTGGTTTTGGTTGTGATGAATCAGGCCTCACACACACAGCAGCTTCACTGCAGGCCGCCGCTTTAATCACATCCTGTTAGCACCGCGGCAGCTCTGTGCCACGCCTCAGGTGTAAACCAGATGTGAGGCTTCTCATCTGGCAGAGATCTGACACAGCTTTATCTGCGTCTGGTGTTGGCACTGGTGAGAGTCAGAACGGATCAGGTGCACACACTCGCTTTATTCTGATTCATTTGAGTCAGATTTAATAGAATTAATCAAATGTGCCTTTGTAGAGTTGAAGTTTAGGCTCTGAACAGAACATCTGCTGATATTTTTCACTAAAAACTTAATGTTTTTGTTTCTGCAGGGGCGCCCTGGTGCTCCAGGCCTTCCAGGAAAACCAGGATTCCCAGGACTGCCTGGTCCAGAAGGACATATGGTTAGTGCCATGGCCTCTAAATTTATGAGTTCAATTTAATTCAAGTTTATTTGGAAAAGAGCAAAAATAACAGGTTTGTGGTCAGAACCAAGACTGTCATATTGATATGGGGATTTATTTTAATTTCATTTTTGTTATTTATTTTATTGTGGGTTTTACCTTCCAAGTTTCCATAACATTTAGCAGATTTCTATATGACTTTACAGTGTCACAAATACACACAGAGGTTGAAATTACAAGAAGAGCGGCTAATGCCTTAATTTAGAACTTCTTGTTTTTGATCATGATTAACTGCAGATTAATACTAAAATCAATGGGAACGTTTGTAGAATTCAGTGTCGATCTAAAAGGGATAGTTATACCCAAGTTGTGAAAATCTTATGAATTAATTTCTAATAAAAAAAAATAAATAATAATAATTAGAATCTATTGCCACTTATGTCTTGAATAAGGCCCAAAACTTTAACCCACAGATGAAAGGAAATGGGTTCAGCTCAAGTTCTTTATTGCACCCTGTAGTCAGAGATGGAGCTACAGTATTTGGCCACAATGACATGAAGGGATCAAAATGAGGTGTTCAAATCAGAAATGGTGCACTAATGCAGTATTTTCTGGACTATAGGTCGCACCTTTATATAAGTCGCTTTGTCCAATTATTGTCAATAAATTGGAAAAATTCATAAACAGGTCGCACCTTTATATAAGTCGCATCTATTATGCGTCACCGCTACGCGTCAGCGCGTCATTTGCCCTGCTGAAAATGACGACCACAGAAGCATGCACGGAAGGACTTTTCACAAGATTAACACGGTAAAAACAATTATTTGTCTGCTGAAAATTATAGCAAACATGTGTCTTAGCTTAACCGTTCCTTAATAAATTCACGTAATGGTCAAATCTGCTGGATTTAAATTTTTTCGCTTTGAAAAAGTACAAGGAAAAACAACGAAGCTAACCGTGACACATTTACGTCTATAAAACATTGAATTTTATCTCAAATAACTCCAACAGCTAACAGTTTGTAAATGTACATCTAGTGATTACTTTCTGTAAGTTTGAAAAAAAATCTGCTGTGTGGTTTATGAGCTATTTGCTCAAACGTACAAGGAAAAATCAACTAAGCTAACCGCAACACATTTACGTCTATAAAACATTGAATTTTATCTCAAACATCTCATAAAGCTAATCAGTTGTAAATATCCATCTAGTGATTACGTTCTGTAAGTTTGATCAAAATCTGTCCTGTGGTTCTTGACCTATTTTGCTAACAAACACTGAGCTAACAGCGAAGTAGCTAGTTCATACCTCCAGAGCAGGAGGCCGGGCTGCGACAGAGTGAGTCCGTCCAGAGGAGGCTCTCGTCGGACACATGAGGTGGGAACGGTCGGTGTACCCTAGCGGACAAAGGTGGTACTGCAACATTTTTGCCAAAATGGAAAAACGGTCATATCTGAGCCAAAAATTGGTCTAAAAATATGGGGGGCAATCCATAAACACGTCTCACCTCTATAAGTCGCAGGGCATGCAAATTAGGCAAAATGGTGCGACATATAGTCCGGAAAATACGGCAAGTATAGAAGTGGTACCATCATAATGTACTGGTGCACAAAGTGGGTGGAATATTGGAGGACTAACCTAATTTTAAATCCAGATCTGTGCCAGGAAGCTGACTTCTTGTGAGTTCTGTCAGAAGCTTGTTGGTGTTGTCATAACTCGCACCGTTTGTTCCGTTTGTGTAAGGGGGAGAAGGGAGACCCAGGACTCATGGGGTTACCAGGGCTGCGGGGTCCACCTGGACTAAAGGTCAGTGGCATGTTTGCAGCATGAGTCATGGAGGACTTTGTGTGGACACGTGGACTTTTACACTTCTCATCTGTCCTTTCAGGGTTTACCTGGTCACAGAGGCGACAAGGTAACTTTATAAATGTGCTTTCACAGTAAAAGGTCTTCCTGCTAAATGCTAAATGTTGACTGTGTCGTCATCGTTCCCCGCACCCCCAAAATGAAATAAAATAAAACAAGGTTTAGAAAACATCATTAAAATAAAATAAAAAGGATCAATAAAAGATAAAAGTTATGACAAATCTGCTTTTAAAACTACAGCAAACCTTTTTGTTTTCATAAAATTAAAAATTAAAATTGTTTTGTCGGCAAAACGGTTACAGTATTGTCAATTAAATTAATATTTCACAGTTTAAGCATTTGTTAGGTTGTTTTTGTACCAAAGCATCCTCAGTTTAAATTAAGAATAAAAATAATATTATAGTTTAAGTGAACTTTTATCCACCGTATTGACCATTAATCTACATTTTAAGTTTGTTTCCCTTTCTCTTTTTGGAATAAAGGGTGAACGGGGTGACCCAGGCCGGACTGGACCAAGAGGAGACCAGGTTTGTTATATATTGTATTATTCAGAAGAACCAGGGTTACGTCCATGTTACTGGTTCCTGTAAAACCACATCAGTTTTAGACCAATTTTGATTTTATGCTTTTGTATCATTTTAACCTGCCGACTCCTTCATGCACTAAATTTGAATCCTCTCTAAGAACCAGAACTGACAGAATACTGAGTGTATGTGAAAATTTAAAGATGCTTTCATTATAAATGATTTATAGTAAATTACTTTTATTTTGAAAAGAACACGGTTACAGCAGTTTGAGTTCTCTGAATCTACAATTAATGTTCTTTGAGTGTTATTAGACACAAATATAAATCAAACCCAACAAGGTGAACAAATGATCTTATTCATGAACAATTTATGGCTGTTTTAACTTTCACTAAAAACTTACATCTTCAAGGCCTCATTTTTACCAATTTGATGAACTCAAATGCTAATCCATCTCCCTCCCCTCCCTCCTGAGGGTCATTAGGGTTGTTGTCATCTTGCTCCACATGAGAGATGTTTTGGTCACATGCATGAAGGTGCACATTTGTGCAAAACTGACTGGGAATTAGATCCAAAATCGCATTGTGCGTTCTGGAGAGTTGAAATCGGAATGCCCAACCTTAAGAGGGAGAGTGATTTGCACGTGAGTTCAACCCAAAAAAAATGGAGCAGCTCACTGCAGGTTTAAAGCTTGGAACTCCACCCTTCACAGTTTGATGAAAGCTCCTGTTGTAGTGAAACATCTTTGAAAAGCAAGAAAATAGGTAGGCTACCGGCTGTATGGACAATTGCAGCGTATCTTTTAAACCAGTGGTTCCCAACACTGGTCCTTGAGGAACACCATCCTGCACGGTTTAGTTGTTTCCCTGCTGTAAAACATCTGATTCAGACTTCCCCAAGTTCTGCAGAAGTCTGTTAATCACCATTCATTCAAATCAGCAGAGCAGAGAAGCAACTAAACCATGCAGGATGGTGTTCCTCAAGGACCAGTGTTGGGAACCACTGTTTAAAACTCATAATTATTTCACTTTGTCCACTGCTTGCAAGTTATGTAACTCACAAAGTTCCAAGCTGGACTTGAATCTATCACTTGTTAAAATAAGAACGTTAAAGAGAAATGGGCCTTTTCCAGACTGAAATTAAAAAAGGTTTGTGGTGTGTTGCCAGTCAAGCTGCTGGTGATTGGCTGATTCTGGTCACATGCTGAGCAGTCCGTGCAGCTCCTGTCTCTACTATGTATTATATTCTCTCACATTAAACTGTCATGTTCTCTGTTTGTAGGGTTCCACTGGCGGGCCTGGGATACTTGGGCAGAAGGTATTAAATAAATCAATGAGTGAACGCACAATATTGATCAAATAATATGTTCTTAACCATTCTGTTTCCCAAGGGTGAGCCGGGCTGGAAGGGAGAGCCGGGTGTTTCAGGGAAGAGAGGACCAACTGGGAGGCCAGGAAAGAGAGGCAAACAGGTAGAGAGAAATGTTCAAGAATATTGTGCTAACACTGTGTGTCTGTAATGGATCATGCCTGAATCTCTTTTAATTAGACGCACAGTTATTTAAACCTTTAAACGTGCTAACAACTTGACTTTTTCAAGACGTTCAAATATTAGGCATTATGTGTGGGTCACCCCATGTGAACGTGTTCTAACTAGGGGTGCGAATCTCTCAGTGTCTGGAGAATCGATTCGATTCCGATTTTTGATGCATCGATTCGATTAAAAATCGATTTTCGATTTTAAAACGATTTTCATTCCAGGATCGATTTTTTTATTCTAAAACGATTTTCATTCCAGGATCGATTTTCGATTCAGAATCGATTTTTGATTCTAAACGATTTTCGATTCTGAAACAATTTTCAATTGAAATCATGAAAAGATTAAACAATAATGTAAACAAATAAAACATTTATTTAAAACAATAATGTATGCTTGTAGCAAACATTAATAATGTCAAATAATACAGTATAAATACAGCAGGCTGAATTGTGAGCAGATGGGTATATGAATAGAATGCAGCAGCTTTAATCGGGTCCCGGAGGTCACTGGTGCCTATATCCAGCAGTCACTGTGCGAGAGGCAGGGGACACCCTGGACATGTCTCCAGTCCATCACAAATAATTCAAAATACAAACGTAAACAAAGATTTCAGCCTACTGTATTGCATAAACATTTAACTCAAAATAAAATAGACTTCAAAATCATATTGCATTCATCCATGTTTCAAATGTGTATGGATGGATTTTGTTTAAAAGATTTGTTTGGTAAATCTTTTCAACAAAAGCCATCTATCCACCATTCATTTACAGGTTGTGCAAATAGTATTTTTCTAAATGGAACTAACAAAGAGGAAATAATGAATGTAGTAAAACATCTTACAGACAAGAGATCAAAAGACTGGGTGGACATGGATATGATGTTTGTAAAGGACATAATGAGCCATGTTATTGAGCCGTTTACATATATGTAATTTATCATTTTCAACAGGAATATTTCCAGATAATATGAAAGTAGCTAAGGTCGTTCCTCTTTTTAAAAATGGTGATAAATGTGTGTTCAACAATTATAGACCTATATCCTTGTTACCACAGTTTTCAAAAATTCTTGAAAAACTATTTGTGAACAGACTAGATCAATTTATAGATAAACAAAATATTCTAAGCAACAGTCAGTATGGGTTTAGAGCAAAAAACTCTACATCAATGGCTCTCATGGAATTAATGGAACAAATAACTACTGCTGTCGATCAAAAACAATATTGTATCAGTATTTTTGTTGATTTAAAAAAAGCATTTGATACTATTGATCACACCATTCTCCTTGAAAAATTGAACAAATATGGTATTAGAGGACCAGCATTACAGTGGGTATCTAGCTACTTGAAAGATAGGAAACAATTTGTACAAATAAATGATGTAAGATCTGACCTCTGTAATATCACATGTGGAGTTCCCCAAGGCTCTGTACTTGGACCAAAGCTTTTTATTTTATATGTGAATGACTTGGTAAATGTGTCAGGACTCCTTAAATGTGTACTTTTTGCTGATGATACCACTTTTTTCTGTTTAGGTGAAGATATAGAACAAATGTTGGAATTGATAAAGACAGAATTTGTCAAGATACAAACTTGGTTTAAAATAAATAAATTATCATTAAATCTAGAAAAAACTAATTACATGATATTCAGTAATAAAAAGAAAACTGTTGATGTTCCACTCAAAATTGAGGGTGTTGAGATTTGTAGAGTGAGTGAGGTGAAGTTTTTGGGTGTTATCATTGATGACAAACTGACATGGAAACAACACATAAATTCTGTAAGAATAAAAATAGCTAAATCGATTGCAGTACTGTACAAAGTCAGAGACCTATTGAATGATAAAGCTCTGTATTTGTTGTATAACACAATCATTGTTCCACACTTAATCTATTGTATTGATGTTTGGGGGAAAGCGTGTAAAACAATCACAAAGCCTATTTTTGTATTACAGAAAAGAGCTGTAAGAATTATCACTAGAAAACATTACCGTCATCCATCAAGTACATTATTTTATCAACTGAAGTTATTGAAGTTCCATGATTTGGTAGATTATAATTTTTCATTCATTCAACCTTTATTTAGTCAGGTAAATCTTTTGAACCTCATGGGCTCATTTACGAAAGCGACCTGCTAAAACTAAAGAACAATGAACAGCAGTGATAGAATTTCATTAAACAATAAACAAACAAACAATAAACAATAGAAAACAAAAAGAGAGAAAAAAAAAAAAATATATATATATATTTTTTTTTTTTAACAAAGTATCAAAAAACTAGCAAAACATTATAAGGTAGACGTATAAAATCAAAGACAGGAACAAATCTGCATTGGTTTTTGCCAGGATTCCAACAGATTCTGAAAACCATTTAGGGAGGTCAGGGCCGAGAGCTTCAGATCTTTTTGTAAGATATTCCATGAAGCAGGAGCAGAATAATATTTTATCAGTTATGTATAGGGCTCAGAATAACGCATTACCTTTAAATATCCAAATGCATTTTGTTAAAAGACAAAGTTGTTATAATCTTAAGGGGACAGAGATGTTTGTAAAACCACAATTCAGAACTAGTTTGAAGGGACGTTCTACCTCAATCCAGGGAATTAGATTATGGAATGGCTTGGAGAATGTAGTTAAAAATGCCAAGTCAATGTTTACATTTAAGAAAATGATCAAAATGAATTTGTTAAAAATATATATATGAAATGACGTAATGTGTATTGTATTAGTTAGAAAATTAGAAAGAGTTAGTCATTTTGTACTGTTGGTGGAAGATTATTATTGTTTAATCTGATTGTTTGAAAAAAGGGGCAGATATAATAAGATTTATTCTTCTTTCTGCTACCTTTCATTTTTTTATATTTTGTACGTTATCATTTATGGGATTGTCTTGTATTGTGTTTCTTTTGTAAAAAAAAATGAACAAATTTAATAAACATAAACATATTATATAAGATATGGTTTTACTTTCTTTATCTTTTGAGTTTTAATGTTAAATAAAAACTAAAAAAAAAAAAAAGATTTTGGGGCTTTTAGAATCGATTCTGAATCGCCAGGACTAAGAATCTTAATTTTTTATTTATCAATTTTTTTTCCTGCACCCCTAGTTCTAACAGTGTTTTTCAAAGTGGGGGCCGCGGACCCTCGGGGGGCCACAAGGGGGCGCCAGGGAGGTCCCAAAAAGCTGGAGAGAATAAGATAAAATAATAATAATAATATTAATAACAATAATAATAAATAGTAATAATAATAATAATTGCCCTCTATGGTGTATCTGTCATTTCCAGATACAGTAAATGCACTTGAGAGAGAGATTAGATTTATTCTGGTCAACAGTTTGTTGAAAAGTTGTTGTTTTTTTTTTGTGGGAATATAATACAGTGTTTAAAACATGTTAGTTAATAACATGTTTATGCTCAGCAGCTGTATTAGTTAATTGAATAAAGTGAATAAAAGTTAAAACATTCTAAAAGTTGATGTTTCTTTACATATTTTGTAGCACTTTGCGAGGGGGGCATGGCCAGAAGCTAATGCTGTTTGGGGGGCCATCGCATGGGAAAGATTGGGAACCCCTGTACTAATATGTAGTTTTATGTTTGTATAGGGTACAATGGGCCACACAGGAGCCCCAGGACTCATGGGCCCAGCAGGACCACCTGGTCCCCACGGTCTTCCTGGCCCGCCTGGACCTCCTGCCTCAGGTGCGGCAACACATACAGATACAGAAAAATCATATTGAACATCTTCAGTTGTAACATACAGGTAGTGCTTTCCTGCAGGTCTCTTTTTAGTGGGAGAGAAGGGAGAGCAGGGTCCACCAGGTCCACCGGGTCACTGTGACTGCAACCCTGGAGGAAATAACGCTCCTTTTGGACATTATTACACCCAACGACGAGGCAGCAATAAACTCACTGCAGTAAGACCCAAGATATTCCCACAGAAAACTGATTTTGGGTCATCAAGCAGCTATTTATCATATATTTGCTCTGTTTAGATATTTGTGGTGAACAGTGCGGAGGAGATGGGCCACATACATCTAGACACTGCGATAGCACTCAGAAGGGACGAGAGGATGCTTTACTTTAAAGATAAAGATGGCTGGAGCCCCTTACAGGTACAATAATACAATATTGCATATTGTATATTAAAGGCACGTTTGAGCTGAAGTTACCGTATTTTTCAGACTATAGATGACTGGGTTTGTTTTCATTATTACAAAACACATAGCATATAAAACATTTTGACAGATTTTTGAGCACTGTGCACCACATAAAAGTGGTTCGAGGTCAGTAAGCACAACCAGAGTCAATACATAAGGCCCACCAGATTACAAGGCTCACTGTTGATTTTTTAGAAAATTAAAGGGTTTAAAGTGCACCTTGTAGTGCGAAACATACTGTATGTCTCTTTTAATCAGTCCGAGTTGCATCTAAACATCTTGACAAATCCTCTCAAAGTAATTTAGCCTCACATTTCTTCCAGCCCTTTCAGCCATTTCAGTCCACGGAGAAAGTCCCAGACCAAGTCGCTGTTTGTGGGGATGGGAAGGTGCAGGCCCAGCGCGGGGAGGAGTGTGACGATGGAAACCAGATCGTCACCGATGCCTGTCTTAGTGAGTTATACCATTCTTACTAGCACACATGCAGAAGGGTTTGCTTATTTAGCGCTATAGGGCTTTAACAGACTACTCGAGTAATCGACACATCGATTACTTGGACCTCTATAGAGTTTTTTAATTTCACGTCGAGTATTCGTAGTGACGTCATCACGCCGCAGTTACAGAACAGAAAATGAATCAACTTCCTGTTTGGAGCGCGTTGCGAACCAGTGTTACACCATATTCTTTGACCACCGTGTATTGTGACCGTAGGGGGCAGTGTTGCATGAACTGTTGTCACAGAATGTAACACCGGGTCCAATCGACCGAACCAGAACCAGCTTCCTCTGACCTTGTTTCACAAATAAAAGGCAAAAAATATTAATCTCTAAACCTACAAAAACCTATTAACATATTAATCTCTAAAACTAAACCTAATGCGCAGCACCACAGGCGGTGGTGCGGGGTGGTCAACCGCCCCACTGTTTTTAGTTTCGTTTTTGACGTGCCGCATATTTTTTTTTCATTTTTGCAGCTTAATAATAATAACTAACAGTTTTGGGTTTCCTGTGACTTATTTGCAGTAAGATAATAAGAGCCTAAAATATGGTCTTTTTTTGTTGTTGTAAATAATAAATCACATTTTTTTGCGGTTTTAATTGGTTAATTGTTTTTTGCATCTTGAGATATACGACATCATCAACTACTCGAGCTCTACTCGAGTATTATTATGTTAATGTAGAGTTTTAAAAGTATGTACTCGTTCAACCCCTATTTAGCGCTACAAAAAAGTTTTATTTTATGTTAGTTTAAATATGTAACCTGGTTGTATTTCTCTTGTGTTATAATTACACAAAAAGTATTTTTGTATTGTTGTATTATTGTATTATTACCTGACTGAAACACCACTGTCATTATTTTCGCCGTGTTACTTTAAGATCAGAAGCCCCTCCCTTTTATTTCTTCTTCTGTGATTTTGTCTTTAAATTGGTTGCACCTCTGAGACTCTGCCCTTTTGTCACGTTGTCTTGTGGGAGAGACTTGGAACAGGGCAGTCGGTAACACGGTGTTGTGTGTGTGTTATTTCACCAGAATAAACCGCTATCCTGACTAAAGATAAACCGTGTCACGGTCTGTTAAATTCATAAAACCAGCACAACGCAGGAAGGATCCGGTTACACTTGGTGCCGTTCGACCCGCTGTCGCTGAACCTCCGCTGCTGCTCGTGCCCAGAGCTGCACCTGTGCGAGTGACGCTGAGCTCTTCCCGCCTTTGAAGTCTCGCCACGCCTGGCTCGTTGCACTGCGCGCCTTTGCCCTGGGCTGTGACTGGCAGGCTCGCTGTATCCTAACAAACAACCGTTACTATTTCTGCTGCTGTGTTTTTGTGCACCTCGTTTCATACGTGGGAGGCAGGGAAATAGGTGAAAAAAAAAGACTGCATATTTTTACTTTTATAAAAGTTTTTTACTTTTTCTGTGGGAAAGACTGATCCTATTTTTTTATTTTTATTTCTTTTTGCCTACTGATGCATGTGAGCTTTTGTGACTAATTTGGTTTTAGACTGTTTGGGAATCTGTAGTCACTTTATTTTTGATATCTCTTTTTTTTTAATGCATTTTTCTTTTTAGGGATTTTTATCTGTTATTGTTTGTTGAAATGTTTGACACTGAGGTACCTTTTGAGGATGATGAAGTGGACCGGAGGGTCACTTTTAGTTTGGGGAGGGGTCAACATTACATGTCCTTTGGGAGGGGGAGGCCTATGCCTCCTGGTGCATATGAATGCCCTGTTAAGTCTGAGTTGAACTCCCTACCTGTCCCTGCTGCTGCTTCTACACCCGTTGGTAATGCAAGGTCTGACCTCAGCCAACTTGTTTCTACTGAGGCTCTTAGTGGGGTGATTGCTGATTTAGCCAAGCAGATTGGGGATGCCATTACGACAAACCTGAGTGGCCTAAACCCACAAAACCAGTCTCGGGTTGCTGACAGCCAACCCAGCATCCCGACCGATCAGTCACAAATGAGGGTTGTTGTTCAGTCTGACATCAGAGCACCACCATATTTTAAAGGTGATCACACTGATACTTTCCCCATCCAGGAATGGGAGGGTTTGATGAGATGTTATCTGTCAAGAATAAATTGTGTGAACCCTGTAGAAATGTGTGAAATCATCACATCCAGACTTACTGGGAAAGCCAGAGATGTGGTCCAGGTGTCACTCCGCTGCCAGCCTCAGTCATGTAGTGACAAGTTAGTTTCTACTGTTTTTGATATTCTGAAACGCAATTTTGGTGAGCTGATCTTCTCCAATTTGCCAATGAGAGACTTTTATAACATCCTGCCTGCTGATGGAGAGACAGCCATGGACTACTGGATCAGACTGAACAAGTCTATTGAAGCAGCTGATGAGTGTTTGCGTAGAAGGGGGAAGCAGGTGGAGGATCCAGGAGCTGAGGTTGTTACCATGTTCATCAACCACTGTCCTGATCCTGGTCTAGCTCTTTCCTTCCAGCTGAAACCTGTTGAGGAGTGGACTGCTGCTGAGGTCCAGGGTCGCCTTGATAACCATGTTGTGAGTCTTAGGAGACCGATGGTTAGTATGAACAAGGCTGTTGGTTCATCTACAGGCCCTGTGGTTCTCTCCTGTCTCCCTCAGCTTGGTGCTCAATCACCCACTGCTGCGTCGCCAGCCGATGCAACACCGTTTGCTGTCCATTTTACCCAGGCTGCTTTAGCGTGTGATCATTCTTTAGCTTCAGGTCCCTTGTATCAGCAGCCACAGCAGCATGTTGCTCCACAATCTACACCCTTTCAGACTGCAGGTCCATCCAAGCCAACTTTTTCCCCCAGTTCAGGAGTTGAACCACCTCATCAGATGGCAGAGATGTTTGATAAAGTTCTGTCTTTGTGTGCAGCTTCTCTTGCTACGAAACAACATGGTCAACATATGGGGAGTTACACACGTGGTTCTAAACATCCTCAACAAGCTCCATGCAGAGTTTGTTGCTCTGAGGAGCATACAACACACTCTCACTGCAGACTGTTCAGACTGTGTCTCAACTGCTTCAGCTCAGGACACATTAAAAGGAATTGTCCTCAGCCTACCCATCACGCACCACAGCCATCCTCCCAGTACCCTAATTTAAACTAGAGAGCCTGTGCGATGAGAGGGGCAGCATGGGCAGTATGGATAATACCCTCACAAATACACTAGATGCACACTCTGTTTATACCGAATGTTGTAACGCTTCACCTGAAGACAGCGAAGTGGTTTTCTTGGGGTCACAGAGAGTTCAGAGGGCTAGTGATTTGTTTTATGCCTCAGTTTCAGTGAGTGAACGATCTACACTGAGGGGTATGTTGGACTCTGGGAGTATGTCGTGCACATTGAGCGTGGAGGCAGAGAACAAGCTAAGAGCCGCGGGTGTTGATTTGATCCCTCTTGCAGTCCCAGAGAATGTGGTCCTCGTTGGGTGTGGTGGCCTTCTCACGCAGCCTCGATGCATCTATGAGTTGAACATTGAGATCTATGGTTTCAAATTTACAGTACCAACATTTTTGATACCTGGCCAACATGATGAATTCATCATTGGTAGCAATGTACTCCGGCCCCTTATTAAAAAAATGAAAACTGATCCGGGGTACTGGGAACTCATTACATCAAACACTGCAAACCCAGAGTGTGAAGAGTTTTTGCAGCTGCTGAGTTGTGTCTCTCGGTGGTCAAACTCTACTTTACCTGACAAGATTGGAACAGTCAGGCTCAGACAGGCTGTCACCCTCCTTCCTCATCGGGAGTATGTGGTCTGGGGAAAGCTTCCGTCCACTGCACCCCTGTCATTAGGGGGCACTGTGATCGTGGAGCCGTCATCTGCTCGTTCCACCCCAAAAAACATTTTGGTGGGTCGTGTAGTAACACCCATGTGGGGGGACCATTGGGTCCCTATGAAGGTTCTCAATCCCACAAACAAACCTCTGGTACTGCGCCGCAATGCTAAAATTGCTGATGTCTTCCCATGTGTTGCTGTGGAGGACTTTGCGTTCAGTCAGGGGAGACCTGAAGTGCACTGCAATCATTCTGCAGTTGCAACAAGCTCATCATATCACAGTGCTGACCCAGTGCAGATGCTGAGAGACTGTGGTCTACATGACATCGACATAGAGAGCTGTGAGGTATCAGGCGAGTCTAAAAGAAGACTGGCTGAACTTGTGGTTTCTTACCAGGATGTGTTCTCCAGGGGAAAACTGGATTGCGGTGAGGCTAGAGATTTTGTCCATCGCATTCATTTGACTGATGAGAAACCATTTCGTTTGCCTTATCGACGCATCCCACCAGCACATTACCAGCAGTTGAGGGAGGTCTTGTCTGAGATGGAGATGAAGGGCATCATAAGGAAGTCTATTAGTGAATATGCTTCCCCGCTTGTTATGGTGTGGAAAAAGTCTGGGGACATGAGGATATGCACTGACTTCCGCTGGCTTAATGCTAAGACCGTTAAGGATGCCCATCCATTACCCCATCAGTCTGACTGCCTTGCTGCTCTTGGTGGGAATGCTCTTTTCAGCACCATGGACTTGACCTCTGGATTCTACAACATCCCCCTCCATGAGTCCGACAAACATTATACAGCTTTTACCACGCCGCTT
>JBBPBX010019701.1:10909-44188 GCA_038048925.1 Garcialebias charrua | reverse complement strand
AGCCTCTGATATGGCCTCGCATAGCCAATGTGAGAGGTGCTGCGAGGACAGAGCACAGCCAGCTGAATTGTCCCTGTAATGGACAAACAGGTTTTGAGAGCGACGCACACTTCTTGTGCGTGCCACGTAGCATTTGAGTGCTCTGACTGGGCATAACCAATGGGACCTAACCTCCTCCTCTGAAGAATGAGGAGGTGGGTGGAAACCACTCAGAGTAATCGTCCGAGATCTAAAACTGCTGGTGATAGATTTCGGAATGAAAGCTGGATTAGGTCTCAAGGTTGCTGGACTCCCGTCTGGGTTTATTCGTAAACACGAGGGAGTCACAGAGAGTGCACATAGGTCACTCACCCTTTTTGCTGACGCGAGGGCTAGCAAAAGGGCAGTCTTAATGGACAGAAACTTTATTGGGACCTTGTCTAAAGGTTCAAAAGGAGCTTTGGTTAAAGCGGTCAGAACCAACGACAGGTCCCATTGGGGTGTGAGGACCCGAGTCATGGGTCTAAGGCGTCTCACACCTTTCAAAAAACGTCTCATTAGGGAATGGTTAAACAACGTCCCGTTGCTAAACCCTTCGTGACAAGAAGAAATCGCCGCTGCGTACACTTTTATAGTGCTGAAAGCTAGATTTCTCTCTAAAAGCAGCTGTAGAAAAGACAGAACGCAGCCGATAGAACAGGCTGTGGGCTCAATATCTTTTTCGCTGCACCACTGTTGGAACGCCGCCCACTTCGACGCGTAAAGCAATGTAGTGGAAGGCGCTCGAGAGTCTTGAATTGTCAGCCAGGACAGAGCCAATGTCACATGCTGTGGCCTCGATGCCTCTGTCCCCGCACCACCGCTGAAAAGCTGCCCACTAGATGCGTAAAGCGTAGTTGTGGGCGGGGTACGGGCGTCCTGAATCGTCCGAACCCCGGCTGGGGTGAGGCCTAAGTTTGTTAGGCGGCGCCGCTCAGCTTCCAGGCCCAAAGGCGTTGGCCTATTTCTGGGAAATGCCTGATCGCCCCTCTCGCTTGGAGGAGAGCATCCTCCCTCCATGGCAGCTGCAGGGGGCTGTCCACTACCAGCTGCTGCAGGTCTGGGGACCAGGGTGCATATTTGCACTCTGGAGCCACCAGGATGAGAGACAGATTCTCCTCCCGGACTCGTTCTAGCTCTCTTGGAATGAGAGGGACTGGTGGAAAAGCGTAAAGCTTCTTCTCTGACCACCATCTGAGCGCAGAAACGACCACTCCCAGAGGGGGGTCGTCTTTTGGGTTCAGTGAGCACCAGAGTGTACACTTCCTGTTGCTTCGGGCTGCAAAAAGGTCTATTTCTGCACGACCGAATCTGGCCCAAAACTGATTTATTAAGTCCGAGTAGAGAGACCAGTCTCCCTGACGTGGTCCCCCTCTCGACATGATATCTGCTCCCAGGTTCAGCACTCCTGGGATGTACACTGCTCTCAGAGAGAGCAGGTTCTGCTGGGCCCACAGGAGTAGCCGCCTGGCCACGCGCAGCAGCTGAGCTGAGCGAGACCCGCCCTGGCGATTGATGTACGCTGCTGCCACCTGGTTGTCGGTGTGCACCAGTACATGTTGCTGCTGAACTAACAGAATAAAATGTTGCAAAACCTTCTGGACTGTCCTCAGCTCCAGAATGTTTATGTGGAGGTGGGTGTGGCTTGGCCACTTTCCTCCCACCGATTGGGAGAAGCACGTCCCTCTCCCATCCCATCAGAGATGCGTCTGTGGAAACTGGGATGTGAGACGTAGGTGTGATCATGGAGACACCCTCCCTCAGGATGTGGGTGTTTCCCCAGAAACGCAGGTCTGGACCCACGGAAGGGGGAACCAGCACCATCCTGCGTTTTTGGTGCACTGGGTCCACGCGCAGGTTGGTAAACCACCGCTGGGCCGTTCTCCTGTGTAATAAACCCAGATTTAATACCACATGATCGGCTGCCATCAGGCCCAGAAGGCGCATCACTGCTGCCGCCGTCACCACCTTCCCTGGTTGGACGCGCTTCAGCTGTGCTGTCAGATCGGCTGCCCTCTGCTCTGACAGGCGTGCTCTCATCGAGCGTGAATCCAGTTCTACCCCCAGGTAAACAATGGATTGTGCTGGGATTACTGAACTTTTCATCCAGTTTACAGCAAATCCCAGGTCCAGCAGGTGTTCTGCTAGTACCCTGGTCTGGACTACTGCTTCCTCTCGCGACCTGCTTAAAAATAAGTGGGTCGTCTAGATAAGACAGGATCCACATCCCTGCTGAGGGAAGTGGGCGTATCGCTGCTTCCACACACTTTGAAAAAGTTCTGGGAGCTAACCAGTAGCCGAAAACGAGCCTTTTGAACTCAAACTGGTTCCCCTGGAAGGAAAAACCTCAGGTATTTCCTGTGTTGTGGGATGATACAGTACTCACGTGCTAGTAAGCATCCTTCAGATCGAGGGATGTGAACCAGTCTCCCTTGTGCACATTCCTCAGCAGCTGTTTTATGGAGAGCATGAGAAAAACTTCTCACCAAAAATTGATCTGTTGAAATCGACAGATCCAAAACTGGTCTCGCCCCTCCCTTTTTCTTGGGCACGAGAAAATATAGAGAATAGAACCCTTTGTTCTAATCTCCTTCTGCCACCTTGGAAATCACTCCCTTCGACAGCATTTCTTGAATTTCTGACAGTAGGGAGTTTTGATTTTTGTCTGACAATACTGTTTCCAGTATTCCCTTGAAAGGTGGGGGTTTTGCAGCAAACTGGAGTGCATAACCCTTTCTTATGATTTTTGACAGCCATCTGTCTAAACTGCATTTTTGCTGCCACTGCTGGTTTCTGCCCAGTGGCAGCGCAAGATCTTGCTGTCTCGAGCGCATCATGTGCGTCAGCCAGTCGCTGGGGCCCTCCCTCCGTTACCACGGTAACCCACGGGGGCCCCGCCCAAAAAGGGGCAGCCCGATGTGCCAGAGGCGTGACGCGACGTTGCGTCTGACGTCGACGCGCTTGCTGACCCGGGGAGCGCTCGCTCTGGTGAAGCGGTGCTCCCGTTGAGCGCCGTGCGTCTTCTGGCGGGCGGTGTTTGGCTAAGTTGAGTGGCTTTTCTTTTCTTACCTCGATCGGAGCTTTGCAGAGAGGTGGCGCCACTCATGTACGTGGAACGCCAGTAACGTTTGTTGAGGCGGAGCCCCGGCAGCGTGAGCGTGAGCCGGGCTCGCGTCACGTGACACTAAGCAGCGCGCTGTGGGATTGACCCCGCGTCGACTGCGTGGCACGAGGTGTAACCAACATGGCGTCAAACATGGCGTCTGGTTGTTTAGCTAGCTTTTGTGACCCTTGCCGGGCAGCCTCGTGGTTGCACCGGCGTCATTTATTTTTAGCAGCGGACGGGGTTTCATTACCCGGTTCAGAGTTAAAATAACGAGTTCACCAAACATGAAGCATTGTTTAGCTAGCTTCTTTTGTGACCCTTGCCGGGTAGCCTCGTGGCTGCACGGCGTCATTTAATTTTAGCAGCGGACGGGTTTCATTACCCGTTCAGAGTTAAAAATAACGAGTTCACCAAACATGAAGCATTGTTTAGCTAGCTTCTTTTGTGACCCTTGCCGGGCAGCCTCGTGGCTGCACGGCGTCATTTAATTTTAGCAGCGGACGGGTTTCATTACCCGGTTCAGAGTTAAAAATAACGAGTTCGCCAAACATGAAACATTTATTAATTGTTACCTTGTTTGAGCTCTCTTTACTCGAGGTTAGCTTTTGTGTGGTGGGAAGCATGTGTAGTCGTGCGGCTGAGGGGTTATACGGCCCGACAGACAAGCCCGAAACATGAGAGAAAACGTTATTCAAAACATTTCGCTCTTTATTGATGTTACACACACTTCCCGCAACGAGACATTTCTGCTGAGGCGGTCGGCTGTAGGGGTTCTGCTTCTGGCCGCCTCTGCCCTGATAGCCGTCACGGGCCTGGTAGCCGCGGCCTCGTGGAGCGTGTTGCTCATCGTCCCACGGTCGCTGCTGCTTCTGTTTGAAAAGCCGGCTGCTGTGGTTGTCGCGAGCCCGCTGCAGCCGATGGCTGTTTCTGGTCCCGGCGGTCTTCTCCCCCGTCTGGTTGTCGAGATGGCGGGCGAGTGGGCATGAAGCCACTCACCGTCTCGGCGACTTCGTCTCTCTTTCTGCCAGAGCTCCGTCACTGCTGGGAAGCGAGGCCAGACCGGGTCTGGACGCCGCTGTGACGCGGTGCCGAACCTCGAGCCCGCCAGGTCGTTCGGCCTGGGCGGAGAGGGGGTTGGCACCGTCAGGCCTTTTTGCGCGGCCGCCCCGAGGATGATGTCGGGAAGGACCTGCATCAGGGATCCCATCGGAGTCAGGGGGGCGTCCGGCGGTAGAGGCTGGGAGGGGACCTCAGAGCATTCGCTCCTACGGTCCTCGTCCGAGGCCTCGCTCTCTAGAAGGGGGGGGAGTGGTGTCCTGAACCCCACTCACGTCCCCGGAGTCCGTTGCTGCGTCTCCGAAGTCGAGCGTCGCTGCGACGTGGTGCCCTACCTCAAGCCCGCCAGGATGTTTTTCCTGGGCGGTGAAGGGGTAGGCACCGACAGTCCCTTCAGCACGGCCGCCTCGTGGATGATGGCGGGCAGGTCGTGCATTAGGGCTCATTGCTGAGAGAGAGGGGTCCTTTGTGACCGCCTCGAGGTCGACCGGTTTGTCCAGTAGCGTACGGTCCCGGAGAGTCCATTTGTCTTCACCGATGGGGTTGAACAGTTCTGCCCGTCTTTCCCTCTCGCCCAGTGGTAGCTTGGCGCAGAGGGGGGCAGTCGCTGTCCGGGGCCGCGCGTTCGGCTCCCAGGCACCTTTCGCAGGTGTCGTGGCCGTCGAAGCTGAGAATCAATCCAGCGGAGCAACCTGGACCGGTCTTTGCCATCTTGATGGAAAAAATAATGATAATTTCAAAAAATTTAGTAAGGTTCTCATTCGGGCTGAATGAAGAAGAGGCAAGTTGCCCTCGGGCGGGGTTTCTTATTGGCCCGAGGGGCGGGCCCAGCCGGTAGGTGGGCGTGGACTAAAGGTTTTCAGGTAGGCGCTGACGCGCGGGGAGACTTCCAATAAGCGGAGCTAAAGGGCGGAGCTAATTATGAAACCAGAACATACAAAAAAGCACAACTAGTTTTAAGCTAGGCCTGTTTCGATAAACAATAAATCAATTAGCATGATGAATAAAAACAATATAAGTATCACTGACCCCTCCCTTTCTCTTTTTTCTTTAAAATCTATTTTAACAATCCAAAATTGCGTTTTTGGATCTGGAAAATTGACAATGATTACTAATTATTGTCAAATTTCAAACAATATAATTGTTTATCGCAATAATTTCTGAGACATTTAATCGCCCAGCAAAATTTGTTATCGTGACAGGCCTACTTTAAGCATTAACCTTTAACCATTAAGCATACAATGTAACTATGACAAAAAATGAAGGATTTACTTGCAGTTACCGTTGTACAGATGAACATTTGCTACTTCCTGTTTACCACTGTTGTATTCTGCTGCTCATGAGGTCGACCGCAGGGCTTTATCCCTCTTTTACCCTTTTCCAGACTGTTTAGGTTTTGTAAATGGAATAAACTGTATTCCACTCTCTAAACACTCAGGGTAACGCTGAATTACCTGAATTACCAGTACATGTCCCCCACTACATACATTTCTACAAGAAATACCTAGATTTATTTAAAATGTTTTATATATTTACAAAGTTTATGGACAATAATGTTGTTTATTTGTTTTATTTATTTATTTCAGGGGGTGGGGAGTAACCCTTGGAAAAGAACGATAAGTACCTTTAAAAGATGTTTAGTATGTTTTATACATTTACAAAGTTTATGAACAATGTTATTTGTTTTTTATTGCTTTTTATTGCTTTTTGCAGGTGTCTGCTGGAAAAAAGACAAGCTTAGGGTGGACGTTTAAAAACTCTGTAAAATGACAACTGCAATCAAAAATAAAAATACAATTTGCAAACATTAACTTTTTTGGTGCTTATTAAAACGTTTTTAAAAGTTTTTTTACAATGAACATGGAAGATCACATGATTTCTGTGTTTGTATTAAACCCACTTCATGTTAAATGCTGGAATGGATCTGGTGTTGTGTTTGTAACGCACATATTTGTTCAAAGTTCATCCTCAGATGTAAGAACAGTGAAGTGGTTGTCATGCTGGTTCCCATGTCCATCTATCACTGTGCGAGGGGCGGGGGACACCCTGGACAGGTCTCCAGTCCATCACAGGGACACATGAGTCTCTATGTGGCCCTGTAAATGGTTGTGAATGGTTGTTTGTCTCGTTTGTCTCTATGAGACAAACAACCATTCACTCTTTCACTCACACCTAGAGACAATTTAGAGTCACCAATCAGTCCAACATGCATGTTTTTGGTCTGTGGGAGGAAACTGGAGCACCTGAAGAAAACCCACGCATGCACGAAGAGAACAAACTCTACCCAGAAAGGCCAGGATTTGAACCAGCGACCTTCTCACTGACAAATGACAGCCCTACCAACTGAGCCACCGTGCTGCTCCACATGACAAGTTGAGACAATTTAATTTACATTAGTTGTAATCAGAATGATGAATGAGTTCTAATTTATTAATGTCGACTTCTAATGTCTGGCCTGGATCACATTTCATACACACTGTAGAATATTTTGCTTACAGACAGCCGGGGTTGACTTTAAAAAATAAAGAGCAACGTTTCAAACAGTGCTCCTACATATATATTGTATTGTGAATTACTCTCTGATACTACATCACATTTTACCTCAATATCTTTTAAAATAACTGAGTTATACTGTAGACAGTTTTGTGTTTGTTAATACTGATTAGTTGTGGTGGCCTTCTGGAACTGGCTTGATCCCTTAAGTCAAGGGTCTGCAACCTTATCCATCAAAAGAGCCATTTTACACATTTGTTCACTAAATTAAGTGTTCAGAGCCGCAACAACATGCTACAACTGTGGTTATCAACTGGTGGCCCATGGGCCACTTTAGGTTTGTTGGAAGGGGCTTTTGTGCCCACTAGGGGTGACTTTATGAATATAAAATAACTAATAATTTTAATTTTTACAATTTTAGACAAATGAAAAGACCAGATTATTTTAGAGGATTTTTTTTTTTTTGTCCTTTATAGATGGCCTCCCTTCTCACCTCACAGCCATCCTCTTCACACCAATATGTTTTTTTAGAGGATTTTTTAATTAATAAAAACTATGAACTATGCAGACCTAGGTAAAAAAAAATGTGGAAAAAATAATTAAATGTAGAAATAAAGCATAAAGTTACAGTAGGTATTTATAAGACTGAGCTGAATACAGCACCTCAGACTGAAGAAGTCTTTCGGAGGAAAGACAAAACGTTTCTACAATTTTTTTTGTTTGTTTGTTTTTTTGAATGTCCAGAGGACCAGAATTAACTTTTTTAGATTATACAGTATTTGCAAAATAAATTACAAGAAAGCTGCTAAAACTACCAGTAGTCATTTTTTGCTGTTTGTATAACAACCAATAAAATTCAGTTTTGTGTTAGTTTTGGTCAAAGCTTGAAAGAGCCTCAGCAGAGAGGCCAAAGAGCCACAGGTTGCAGACCCCTGCCTTAAGTCAATGAAAGATGTGCATCCAGAGTGTCATTATTTGAACAGTTAAAATTTTTAAACAATACCATAAACAAATAAAAATGTGAATATTTCCACCAAAATATTCTGGAAACAAATACATTAAATACATCCACTAGTTTGCAAGAGATTTTGCAACACAAACAGATACCTGCATGCACACACTTCTTCTTTCGTCTTTTCCCTCTTCAGGGGTCACCACAGAGAGTCATCCTCCTCCGTCTCTGTCCTCTGCATCCTCTGTCCTCACTCCAACTACCTCCATGTCCTCTCTACATCCTTCTACCAATATACACACTGTCCCTCCTCTGAACATATAACCACTGTCCCTCCTCTGGACATGTCCAAACCACCTCAGTCTCTCTAACTTTATCTCCCAGTTGTTTAACATGTGTTGTACCTCTGATGATCTCATTCCTGATCTTATCCATCCTTGTAACTCCCAGGAGAACCTCAGCATCTTCATTTCTGACACTTCCAGTTCTGTCTCCAGACCATACAACATAGCTGGTCTCACCACTGTCTTGTAAACTTTTCCTTTGACCTTTGCTGACACCTTTTTGTCACAAATCACTCCTGAAACTTTTCTCCATCCACTCCATCCTGCATATACTCTCTTCCTCACTTCTTTACCACACTCCCCATTTTCCTGGACAGTGGACCCCATACTTGAAGTTCCCCTCTGTAATCTCACTGTTCCACCAGCCTCCCTCTCACACACATGTACTCTAACAAGAGCAAATCCTTATCACCCGGTGATTGGTATTGGTGGTGGGAGATAAGCATCCACAGGTGTACAGTTAAAATGAATGCTCCAATTCTGAATCGCTGCATTCTTGAACTTTACTTTTACTCAACTCTGCAGAGCAGGCACACATAGGAGTTAGAGTTACCACGAGAGGGCAGCAGTGGTACACTTTGTGTTCATATCAGTCACTAGTACCACACTGCGAAGGCGCGAGAGGAAATACAGAAGTTCCACACTTCATTATGCCGTTGCAACTGGACACTTGACCATCATGAACAAATTCCATGATAAAGTGTACCATTTTGCACAACAACTTGAGAAAAGGAGCATATTGCCTGCTCAGGCAGATAACATGTTTGCCAGTGTGTTTGCCTGCTTGTGCAATTTTGTCTGTAGCATCAGTAAAATATATCACAACCCACAGGACTGATTGTTATGAAATTCTTAAACACTAATAGCACTTTGGTTGGTCTTGTTGCTGTTTTAAGTGCTTTATAAATAAAGTGGTATGGTATGGCATGGTATGGTATGGTATGGTATGATATGGCATGACATGGTATGATATGGCATGGTATGATATAGTATGGTATGGTATTGTATGGTATGGTATTGTATGGCATGATATAGTATGGTATGGTATTGTATGGTATGGTATAGTATGGCATGGCATGGTATGGTATGGTATGGTATGATATGGTATGGTATGGTATGATATGGTATGGTATGGTATGGTATGATATAGTATGGTATGGTATGATATGGTATGGTATGGTATGATATGATATGGCATGGTATGGTATGATATACTTATATATTTACATTTACACTACTTTTATATCTACACTACTGCTGATACATATACAGTATTCTCTGACTAGCCTTATCTAAGGATGCCAAATGTGCCTTATGTGCCTTACTGCATATGCCACTTTGCCTCTATACCAACATCAACTACCTCATACATATACTGTGTACATTAACTCATATGCTGCTTTGCCACTCTTTGCAAATGTCAATGCTAGAACCTTCAGTTTATTTTATAGATATACTTTTTATACTTTTTATACTACTATGCAAAAACTCAGGACAGTATTACACTTTTATTATTTCATTTTATGCTTATGTTCATTAAATGTTTAGTGTTTTAGTGTTGGTGTAAATTTTCATACTTTTATACTACTATGCAAAAACTCAGGACAGTGTTACACTTTTACTATTTTATGCTTATGTTTATTAAATGTTTCAGTGTTTTAGTGTTTAAATGGTTACTGTTGCACCGAGGGACTGAGAGAAACACAATTTCAATCCTGTGTATGTCCTGTACATATTGCAGTTCTGACGATAAAGTTGACTTTGACTTTATAGTATGGTATGGTATTGTATGGCATGATATAAATGGTAAATGGAGCTTATTTATATAGCGCTTTCTAGCCCCCTATGAGGGGCCCCAAAGCGCTTTACAATACCAACCATCCACCCATTCATACACGCATTCATACACCGGTAGCGGCAGACTGCCATGCAAGGCGCCATCCAGTCCTACCGGGAGCAACTCGGAGTTAAGTGTCTTGCCCAGGGACACAACAACACATGGTGTGGGGAACCGGGATTCGAACCTCCAACCTTCTGATCGGGGGACGACTGCCATTACCACTACACCACGGCCGCCCATCCTGCCTATACTGTATATATACTGTAGTATGGTATGGTATTGTATGGTATGGTATGGTATGGTATGGCATGGTATGGCATGGTATGGTATTGTATGGTATGGTATGGTATGGGATGGTATGGCATGGTATGGTATTGTATGGTATGGTATGGTATGGTATGGGATGGTATGGCATGGTATGGTATGGTATGGTGGTACAGTATGGCATGGTATGGTATGGTATGGCATGATATAGTATGGTATGGTATAGTAAGGTATGGTACTAACAATTGGATGTACACATACAACTACCCTAATTACTTTAGGAGTCAAACCCAATCAATCACCAAAATGGCTTGTTTTTAGTCAATGTCACAGATACTGAGCTAAGGTTTAGTAGTGATAGTACAGTAGCTAAGGTTTAGTAGTGATAGTACAGTAGCTAAGACTCATCCTCAACACATTTTCTGAGCACTAACACATTTTGCAATATTTCATAGCACAAGTTTTGAGCAAAAGCAGAAAACTTGGTGTCTTCTCCACATCAAATATTCATAGTCTGAAGTTCTGGCCTAAAGTGTGACAGGGGATGAACATCCCTTCAAGGAAAGTTAGATCTTTAATTAAGGTGAGTTTTACTTTGCTTCAGTAATTAGTAGCTGAGGAGCTCCTATCTGTGCAGCAGGGCCAGTCTGTCTGTGGAACGCTGCATAGACATGTCATCATCTCAGAAATATGTCTACAATTTGCATTGAAATTTACCTGACTGGAAAACAACGTTATTTTGGCGTCATCAAGGGATTAGTGCTGTAATAACAAAGTGTCATCGTAATAACTGTTACACCAGTCACTTGGAAGTGTGCACGCTTTTACAAAGGTTGCACAACACTGCTTCAAGCTTGGATAACGGATATTACAAAAGTACTTTGGGCAAAGAATTGCTTTTTATAATTTTTACAGGGAAGGTTTAGAGTTACCAATCAGCCTAACGTGCATGTTTTTGTTCTGTGGGGGGAAACCGGAGTACCCGAAGAAAACCCGCGCATGCAAAGAGAGAACATGCAAACTTCACCCAGAAAGCCCCTCCCCCAGCCTGGATTTGATCCGGCGACCTTCTCACTGAGAAGGTTGTGCGTTCTCAGTTCTGCCTTTTTTGTTAGCAAGAAATCTCATGAATTACAAAACAATTTTTAAAGAAACCTTCTTTATCCAGGATGTACATCCAGAACTAACTTTTGTAGTCAACCGAATCGAAGATGGCCACCACAGTGACGTAATCTAGCCATCACATTTGTCATAACTGTTTTACATACTGTATGTTCAGCTTAAATATAGTGTGGTGGTAGAGGACAGTCATTCACAACACTAGTTCTAACTGGGAACTTTGAACTTCAGCTGGAATACCCATGAAATTGTCACGATCCGTTAGAAATTGCACGTTATTTTCCAGGTTTGACTGCCTACTCTTTGTTGGTGATCTTAGTCTAAAACTCTGTCATGGAATGTGGCGAAATGCATATCTTCAGGGAATACTTGGCCTTTGCTTTTGTTAGGCTTGTCCAAGAACCTTTATGCTAGATGTAGTTTCAAAGTTTGACTTTTGAGATTGTGTTTATGCCCCTGGTTGGTTGTTGTCTGTTTACTGTGAATATACAAATATAATGAGTTTAAATCCACAGTAGCTGACAAAATATGCAAATATTCAATGATTTTTTTTGGTTAATTTTTATGCTTTTAACACAGTTTTACCCTGATTAAATGATTGTTTGGGAATTGATATAACTCAAACTTATCAGGGTTTTAGTAAAAATAAAAATAAAAAATTGCATTAGAAAACTGTAAACTGTGGAACTCTCTTCCTGACTGCCTAACGCCAAATTTACACTACATGCGTTCCGGCTCCGCCCCGCTCCGCTCCGGCCTCCGCAGCAAATACGCACCCATTTTAATCAATGAGAGAGTTTACACTGGCTCCGCACGGCGGCGGCGAGCTGCGCCGAGCGGACGGCAGTCCGTCAAAATTAGAAATATTTCTATTTCTGCCGGACGCCGGAGCTGTGCCGGAGTCAACTTTTGAAGATTACGTCGCACCAACAGGAAAAGGAACGAGCACAACTTCCGTATTTACAAAATAAAATCACCACGGGCGGACTTAATCCTAGCTCTATACGGATTTATTTGTACAAAAATGCTGTCAAACTATCATTTATGACTACGCCTACAAACGCAATACAATAAATAAATAAATAAATAAAGTATTTTATTCTGAAATGTAATACATCACTTCCTGTTGCTCAAACCATGTCCTGTCGCTCATTTACGAGAGAAGATCAAGGCAGCAGTCTCTACTGTTGTTCTCCTTCTTCCACCGAATGAATTGTTTTGTTCTGACTTACTTGATTTATCGCGCGAGCTCGCAATTCCCGCACATGCGTCTCGGAGCAACGCATCCAGGCTGACCTGAGCTGAGCGGAGGAAGTGGAAACTGGACTTTGAGACGCTCAGCTGCGACCTGCGGAGCGGAGCGGGGCGGAGCCGGACCGCATGTAGTGTAAATTTGGCGTAAGAGCTCCACAGTCACTGGTTGACTTTAAGAGCGGCTTGAAGACTTTTCTTTTTTACCATACCATACCATACCATTTTATTTATAAAGCACTTTAAACAGGAACAAGTCCACACCAAAGTGCTGGACAAACAAACACGCAACAGGCAACACAGACAATGAAGTACAACACGAAAAACATAAAAACATTGCAGATCATAAATCAAACGATCCAATACAAATCAGCTGGCAGCATACTCTGCCTCCTCATGATTCTATCTTTTATCTTAGTTGATACTGTTATTGATTTTACTTGTTTTATTACTTGTTTTATTGACATTTAATTCTGTTGCACTTTGTAGCACTTTGAGATTTTCATTAATGAAAAGTGCGTTAGAAATTGAATTCATTATTATTATTATTATTATTATTATTATTATATTTCTCACCTTTGTTTATGACAATTTAACAATCAGCAGTGGTGGGTACAGCTAACCAATAACTTAACTTTATTAACCCCAACTCCGCTAACTAAAAGAATTAGCTTCACTAACCCTAATTCACTAAACAGGAAAAAAAAAAAAAAAAAAAAAGGAATTAGTGCAAGCTAACATTAAACTGCTAACTGCTGTCACTCAGTCTGTCACAGGTCTTTGTCTCGTTCCAGTTGAAGCTGCATCAGTCAGTCTCGTCTTGTCGCGTGTAAGCTATAGCCACCAATAAACACTTTGAGACATGCCCACAACAGACAGGGAAAACTTGTGAAGTTTGTATAAAGCTGGTGAAACCAAATTAAGCAAAAGATAATTCTGCTAACAATTTCCAAATCCAGTGAAAACGTTAATCCATTAGATGAAAATCAGCTCCACTATTAGGGACTGTCTTAGCAGTTAGCAGTTTAGCATTAGCTTCTGCTATTTTATTTTGTTTTACCTGTTTAGCAGATTAGTGTTAGCAAAGCTAATTTTTTAGTTAGTGGAATATGGGTTAGCAGGCAGCACGGTGGTGCAACTACAGGTAGTCCCCGACTTACGAGCGCTCTGACCTACGAGGTTCCGGACTTACGAGCTGGCGAATTTTTGGAAAAAACGCAAAAAATACCGAATTTTTCTGTGTTTTTTCACCACAGTTCGTTAGCTAAACATGTGGACACACGTTTCCGATCATTTTTATGCACTCGTAAGCAGTTTTTCGATGAAAAACGAGTGTTTGTAGTCGCGCTAGCAAAACCGTTCCAACTTACGAGCGAAATTCCGGACTTACGAGACACGTGGCGGCCGTTCCGAATTACGAGATTTCCGTGTTACGAGCAACTCGTTGTAACGGAACTCGCTCGTAAGTCGGGGACTACCTGTATAGAGCTGCTGCCTCTCAGCAAGCAGGTCCCCGGTTCAAATCCCTGTCCAGGTGGTCTTTCTGGCTGGAGTTTGCATGTTCTCTCCGTGCATGTGTGGGTTTTCTCCAGGTACTCCAGTTTCCTCCCACAGACCCAAAACATGCATGTTAGACTGATTGGTAACTCTGAATTATCTCTAGGTGTGAGTGAGAGAGTGAATGGTTGTTTGTCTCGTTTGTCTCCAAGTGTCTCTGTGATGGACTGGAGACCTGTCCAGGGTGTACCCAGCCTCTCACACAGTGACTGCTGGACATGGTCACAGGCAACCCCCGTGACCCAAAATGGAAGAAGCGGGTAAAAGATAATGGATGGATGGATATGGGTTAGCAAAGCTAACTTTTGGGTTAGCTGTGCCCACCACTGGTGATTTATTAACGGCTAGATGGAGGAAAAAGATGGAGTGGTGTGTGCAGCCATTTCGAGGGACTGTCTTATGAAAGAGCCCTATTTTGGATTGATTATTAACTAAACTTCCTCAATGTTTTTGTTTAAGAAAATGGTAAAAAGTAGTCTATTGAAAAAATATGAAATTGTTTAGCATATTCTTTTGAAATCGGTTGTTCTTGGCACAGAGTTGGTTTTTGGCTTGTTATGTTATATAATGCCTATTTAAGTTTGAATGTAATTTATGTATTTTATTTTATAAGTATTTTTTTTTTTTAAGGAGCAGATGTTATAAGATTTTATCTTCACTCTGCTGCCTTTCATTTTCTTTGTAAATTGTATTTTTTTTGTTTTGTTTTAATATTTACTCAATTTTAACTGAAAATGAATAAAGATTAAAAAAAAATAATTAAAAAAACAGAGTAAAATGTAAAAACAATGCTTTCTCTTTAAGAGGGGATGTCTCGTGGTGTTTTTAAAGCCAAAATGATAAATATAGAAAATGAAGTTCTGAAGTGAAGCTTTAGTTGTTGTTTTAAAGGGGCTCTGAATGACTGGGGACCCATGTATTGGGGGTGGCCCCCTGTCCGCATTACTTCCCGCACCGCCCCTGTCTGGTGCAGCGGTGAGCGAGAGAGTGTGAGGAGAAAAGCCAAGAAAAGGAAGCAGGAGAAGGAGGAGCAGGAGAGGAGGTCTGGCTCTAAACCACGCCTCCAGGATCATTTGTTCTTCTTCACGGCCCTTCCACGCTGGAGGACAGAAAGAGAAACAGAAGAAGAAGAAGAAGAGCAGAGAAGCGACCATGGCCTCAACCACCGCGTCTCAGAGAGAGACTGTGTCCGACACGAGAGCACCTCCGCCCGCTGCCCGGAGCCCGCAGACCCCCTGGACCCAGAGTCCGGATGAATGAGAGGACCTGGACCTGGACCTGGACCCGGACCCGGACAACATGAGGGTCCTGTTCACACAAAACGCCGGTTTCGTCGCAGCTTTCTCTGTGTTGTGATGCTGGAGGTGTGCAGGACGTCATGTGAACAAGTAGCTGGATGATCTCAGAGCAGCGAGGACTTCATTTCACTTCTTTTATTCTTCAATGGATAGGATTTATATCTATTTATATTTCAATCATAGCCAAAATATTTGAATGGAAAACGTGTTCAGAACTGAGCACCATGTATTTTAATACGTTATTAACAATATAATATAATATGCAGCGGTAGCATGTGTTAGGTTATTATGAGACGACTGTTTTAAATTATTTAGGTTAATTAGTAATCCATCACTATATTAAAGCAACATGGAGAGGCGAGTGGAGCCATTTCTGCCAATTATCTCAGTCAAGACAATCAGTGGAAACTAGATTCCTCATGTGATGATATTGTAATTTATTTATTTATTATTACTATTTTTAGTCTGTTATTAAGCTTATAGGTGATATAGGATCTTTTTGTTAGGAGTAGGGAGTTTAATCAGATTTAACAGTGTAGTGAGATGGAGAGCGCTCGTTTCTCCCCCCGCCGGGGGGCCACCCGGCTGGAGGCTCAAATGAGAGGCGGAGCAGGGGCGGCAGCGTGCAAACTGGTTGGGGGGGTCCTCCCCCCAGGGAACCCTGCTCCACCTGCACCCGGCAGCTCACCTGAGGAGCCCCCGTGCGACGGGCGGAGGAGCTCGGGCGTGAAGAAGCACCACCACAAGCACAACCTGAAGCACCGCTACGAGCTCCTGGAGACGCTGGGGAGAGGCACCTACGGCAAGGTGAAGAAGGCCATCGAGAGGCACTCCAGCAGAGAAGTGAGTCACTCGGCAAGCATCAGTGAGATCATGGGTTCTGTTCTGGGGTTTTTGTGGTCTCAGATGGTGTGTTGCACAAAACAAGAGCCATGGGGCCACTGCACACGCTTTGTCCTGTGCAGGGCCTCTCCACCGGATGCTGGAGTTCAAATCCGGCAAACCGACAGGCTAATGTGACCTGTGAACCCTGTAAGCATCATGACAACCAGCCAACCCCCAAAGAGAGCATGAAATAAAAGGCTACTGTGTCAGAGTTTATTTACCAGTACAGGTAGTCCCCGACTTACGAGTGCTCTTACTTATGAGCTCACTAACAAACAGTAAATTTGTAAAGAACATAAAAAAATACAGCACTTTTTTAATAATAATGAATTCAATTTATACCGCACTTTTCATGAATAAAAATCTCAAAGTGCTACAACAAATAAAACGTGATAAAATCAAGTAAAATCAATAATAATATCAACTAAGATTAAAGACAGAATCATGTGGAGGCAGAATAGGCCTGCTTAAAAAAAATGAATAAAACAAGTGATAAAATCAAGTAAAATCAATAATAATATCAATAACTTTTATGTGTTTTTAGATGAAAGTGTGTTAGCTAACCATTTGGAAACAAGTTTCTGAGCATGTTTATGAACTATTATGAACATTTGAGATGAAAAACGAGTGTTCGTAGTAGCGCTAGCATACATTTTCCGACTTACGACCGAAAATCCGGACTTACGAGAACACGTGTTTCGTGTTCCGACATACGAGATTTTCGTCTTACGAGATAGTCGTAGTAACGGAACTCGCTCGTAAGTCGGGGACTACCTGTACCTTAAAAAAAGTTCAAGACAAGAACAACTGGACTTGATTTGTAACAGAAGACTAACAGAAGATTAACAAAGTTCTTAACAGACCCCTACTGTGAGGTGTGACGTGTCAATCTGCACATGTATGTGTCTCTTATCTCAGCTTTATAACCTGCACCCCACTCTTCTCTGCTCTTTGAAATGAGAAACGTCTTCTGTTACAAATAAAGTCCAGTGGTTTTTATCTTGAACTTTTTTGAATTTACCGTGTCCCGGATGACTGAGGATCTTCACCGGCGTAATTACCAGTATATCCAGCAGAGACGAACCACATTTCTCTTTTATGTTGCAACTAGATGCTTTACCTGCAAAGAACCTTGAAGAACAGGAACAGGTCCTGAAGAGGCTGTAGTTGCAACAAACACTGATTACATTTCCTTTGTTTCATGTGAGTGAAGCAAACAGACGCGCACTTGCCTTTGTTTTGACAGCAGTTTACTGTAAATAGTTTACGCAAGACATTTGAACAAGCAATATCTTACCTGCTGTAGATAGCTCTTTAACAGCCTCCGTTTGGAGAAATGCCATTTACATTAGTGGACTGATGAGCTGACAGCTAGTCTGAGTCGAGATGAGGCCAAAGTGGATTGCTGCCATTTTAAACAATCCCCGTCACAAAACATTTGTATCGGATGATGAAAATGTTATTTTATAAACCCGTGCATCAATGTTAGTTTTTCATTACATAGTTATATTCATAAAGTGTTGTGGTTATTTGGCAGCTAGCAGTAGCACCTCCTGCAGGGATATCATAAAATGTATGCCAGAATAAATGAAAAGTGCACAATTGATAGAAAATAAAAGAATGTTTGTAAAGTAGCAATTGCATGAAGGACTTGGATGTTTTTAATGTTGGAGTTGTTTTAAGGCAGCAGAAACTTTCATTTTCACATTGGGCTTAGCTCTGCTAAAAGTAGCCAATAGATTTTGTTCAAAGAGATATCTACAGCAGGTAAGATATTGCCTGTTGAGCTTTTCATTGAATTCCACTCCCAAAAACATCTGAGCTATCTTAATAAAATGTAGTTTGTGTTTAGGGTTCAGTACTTATGGGTAAATATGACCCCTGTACCCACTGTGGGCATGTGGACATTTCCATGAAACTCCGTACAGGTCAATAAAGCCCTTCACGCACCACCATTGGCATGTTTTGCTCGTAATTTATTTTATTAACCCTAAAACTGTGGCGTGCTTTTACTTCCTGGTCAACATTTTAATATGTGCTCATAAATACCATCTAGTGGATTTTGGAACATTTCTTTGTCTAAAAATGGAAAATGGTTTGTAATCCAAAACTTTTGAGCGTACAAATGTGTTTTAGTTTATAAAAATGCTTGATTCATGCCTCATATATGTTTCTGTTTTTATTGTAAATTCATTTTAAAGTGCAGGATTGTGTCTAACTCTTGTTTTTATATGAGACTCTTTATCTTGCCTATAAGCAGAGTGTCTACACTTCAGACTGTATCAGTGCATGACTGCGCTGAGCCACGTGCATCTGCAGCTTTGCTGTCAGAGTTTGCTTGACCTCTGACCTAGAGGAAGTCCCTCGTGTCCGTGTGGCAAATACAGCAGTTGGGCGAGACTGTTAAGTTGTGATCTCGATTTGCTGTGACTTTCCTGCTCAACTCATTTATCAAACTCAGGAGAGTAGAAAGAGGAGAGGACTGGGACGATTTCTGTGTGACTGAGATGGAATTAAGTCAAAGCACTTGAGGAGGATTGATTAGATGTGAGCTTATTTATCGTATCTGGGAAAATAGAACAGAGTAGTTGTTTTAATCTGAGAAGCCATATGCTACAAATCTGAGAGAATCAGTGAAAATCCAACGTTAGTACTTGAAGTGACAGTGGTCCAGTCCAAGAGGTCGTTGTGAGAAAATGTGACCAGCTTGTGTGTTCGTGCATGCCTAGAGAAAATGCTTAGAGACATAGAAGTACACGTGTGAGTTATTATGTGAAAAACCACGTCTAGATGCTGGGGCCACAGCATCTACTAAAATGGACACTGGCACATGAAAGGGTATCCACAGCAGGAAATGAAATGGGGAGGAAGGTTAATATCCTGGAACTATATCAAGGACAGGAGGAGGTAAGCAGCTAGCATAGGAACATGGGGAAACCCACCACAATAACAAACGATGGACTGCCTGAGCTGAAAAGGAAACAGACTTGTATAAATGTGATCTTAAAGCACTCAATGACGTCATTCTTGAGCAATGGCTTGAATAAGGAGGTACACAAAAGGAAAAACACTGACATTCCTCGGCTATATGTGGTGCCGCTGATGAGCTTTTATGATTCCTGGCTGTGTTTGAGAATAACGTTCTCTGGAAAAGTGATGATGAGCCTTCTCTGTGTTCAAGAATAGAGTTCTCTGGAACGGTGATGGGCCTTCTCCTCCCACTTTCTCTCGTCTTTCTCTCCCACTCCTCTGACTCAGACATCCAGTTAACACAACAGATGATCAAGAGCTTTAGAAAATGTACGGACAGGCTCTGCTTGTGATGAGTACGTTATCTATCGGCTGAGAGAGAGAGAGAGAGCGCTGGAAAATGTCAGGCTCTGCTGAAGCTAAGCATTGACTTTCACTTGAAAACAAGGTCTTTTGAGAACAAAGGTTGGGGAGAGGCTGGACGCCTGGCACTGTACATGTTGGGGCCATGGACTGGAGTGCAGTGCCTCTTTACTGTGATTAATGGGAATGGGGATCCACTTAAAGACAAGCATATCTGGGTGTACCACACTAAGGGGTTGAGCTACAGGCCGGTGTAATGATCCGCATCAGGGTCTGGGCATGGGAACATGCAGATAGTTGCCAATGACACATGGCATTGACCCAAACCCATGGGAGAGTTGGCTTGAAATGACTTTTAACGTTTCTTCACCACCTTCGTAGCAGACAAAGTATTCAGATGTTAAGGAGCAGTAATACAACATGAGCAGACTTGACTAATTGCATGACTTTTGTAGATCATTTATAAATAGATGACTAAAAAATGAAGCGATTTAAAGATCCACTGACATGATTTTTAACTTTTCATAAAATTGCTCAAAATATGTATATTTTATCATTTGAACAGGTTCGTTTTTGCAAACAAAATGACAAATCACTTTAATTTTGCTTTAAAAGTGATTTTGAACTTCAAGCCGTGTTTAATCATGGAAAATCCCATTACATTTGAATGCACCATCTGTGACGTAGTCAGAGCCATATAAAGTGAGAGTTGCGACACTCCCATAGAGTTCCATTGTAAGAATGGAATGCGGAAGTCACGTGGGTCATGGAGGGGGCGATTTGTTCCATGGCTCTGGGTAACAGTCTGAAGCTGCCTGCAGTAGCGCTCCGTCGCCGCCAGAGGGCGCAGCTCCACAAGGTTTCCATAGCCGTTGTTTGGAACGATTGACCGCCTGTCGGCGACATCAAAGAGTGTCGGAACTCTCTATATATATTAATTAATTTGGACGTAGTGTGCAGAGTGAGCGCAGTCTCTTTAATAGCGGACAATTTAAAACCAGATGAATTTATCAATCTATGTGAAGATTTGAGCTATTTGTCTTCATTTTGTGAAGCAGAAAATAGTTTGGGTGATGGAACAAGAAACAACAGGATCTAATTTAGGTCTGATGCTGTATCAGACTTACCTTCATGTGGAGCTGCTCACACCCGCACTGTGACAAGCCCAGAGCTCTCTGCACACTACGTCACAGATGGTGCGTTCGGGTGTAATGGGATTTCCCATGATTAAACACGGCTTGAAGTTCAAAATCACTTTGAAAGCAAAATCAAAGTGATTTATCATTTTGTTTGCAAAAACGAACATATTTAAAATAAAAATATTTATTTTGAGCAATTTTATGAATAGTAAAAAAAATCGTGTCAGTGGACCTTTAATATTCCCTATGAAATCTCAGATTCAGCCACGCTGCTTAACCCAAGTCACAAATATTACTCATGTTTTAGAGACGGGAGAGAAAATGTTGACTGTTCTCATGAAGCCAAATCAACCATCAGTTAACCAACTTTTACTTTTACAAACACAGCATGTAAATCTGCAGGCTTGTTTGTTATAGTTTAGTTGATTTAAATTCTGTGTAATCAAGGTTTGGTCTGGAAGGGAGCTACTCCGGATTTGGGTTATTTTATTGATGTACATGGTAATTAGCTTGGCACTCGCCACCGCCTGTGGTTTTTGCTGCATGGGCTCCTCCAAAGGCAGCGGCTTTGCAAGAAGAGGACAAAAGTTTAAACTAACAGTCCTCAGAGCGAGCGGACTCTATGCAGACCGGATCAAAGTCAACTCAGGACTTGATCCAGAATGTTTAGGCTACAAGTAGACTGATGTGCTAGCCTGTGTACTCTCAATTGGTTTATTTAGAGAGGGCCACTTCTTATTTATGAAGTGCATACGTTGGTGATTTAAATGTACCCATTTGTGGTTAGGAGCACTGCAGTAACAATGGAAAATCGGCTAATCAAGTATTGTTTGTATCTGTTAAATTTCTTATATAACAAATGTATTTTAGCAGGGTGCACAGATAGACCAAACCACTGTGTGGAACTCTGCTCGTTCTCATGATTTCTGCATAAAACTCCCAGCAGGAGAACTTTACAGGCTCTTAAATTAAGACCATTAGCTGTTCATAATTAGAATGACTAAAAAAAGATGTTGGGGGGTGATTAATGTCTTCTCAAGGGGTTTTTGACAAGCAGCAAGACTGCTGGTTCCAGTGAAAGTGCGTCGGGGCCTTTTTGCTGTAGTCAGTCTTATATTCTTGAAGCGCATGATCTTCTTTGGCCATGTGGTTGATTGTATTGGTTTGTGACTCACTCCATCTCCCACTTTGTTGAGGACTGAGTTATCTCAGCAGCTTTAAACAGATGTCCTTGAAATCCTGTACAGGCATTGATTGTGTCCAGAGGGTGAAGTGTGATGATTTTCCTGTATCCTGTAACTTTTATATTGGGCCCAGCGTAAGTTTACAGTTGCAGTTCTGTGATAAACTCGCCCATTAGACATCCATTTACCACCGTTAATAAAGTGCAGTTAAGTCAGGGGTTGCTAAACCTTACTCATGCAGTTACTGGATATGAACCAACTCAGTCTTATAAATAGCACCTTTGCTTGGTTTCTGGAGTCCGCCCTCTCCCCCACCGACTCATCTGAGTCAGCCATGGCCTAAAATGGTTCTAACCACTTGAACCACTTTGTTGAACTTTGCTGGAACTCCTTCAAGAGATTTCTTCATCCTTCCATCCACTATCTTTATCCGATTCTTCCTTTCCATGTTGCTCGAGTCACTGGTGCTGCTGGTGCCCATGTCCAGCAGTCACTGAGTGAGGCAGGGTACACCTTGCTGTGACAGGTTGCAAGTCCATCAGTGCATAGAAGAATGTATAAGACAAGGATCTGTTATAGTCAAAATGTAGACATTTTGTCTTTAGAGACAAGACCCCTGACTTTTTGCTCATGTTTTTGCTGATACATCACATAGTGTGCAATATGTGTTGCGCAAGAGCTGTGTAAACGTTAAAGTTCAGTGATTACATGTGACCTAAATGTGTTGTCCAATTTGAAAGTTCTCTTTGGTCATTGTACTTTCAAAGTAATCCATATGCATTTGCATTAAAAGAAAAATAATAGTTTGCAAAAAGGATCATTTCTGTAAGTCAATTCAAGAAAACACGTTCTTTCTGTTTCCAGGTAGCTATCAAATCAATTCGGAAGGAGAAGATCAAGGATGAGCAGGACATGGTGCACATCCGCAGAGAGATTGAAATTATGTCATCCCTCCGCCACCCGCACATCATCTCTATTTATGAAGGTGAGAGACTGGAACATATCTGGAAAACACAAATGTCTTGATAAATCATAACACTTGTTCGACTTGAACATGCATCCAAAATGTCCTCTTCCACCAGTCCATGTAGCCAAGCTGCAGGACTGTCTTATTATGGCACGCATGTGTCATCATAGGTTCTGGGCTGCAGCACTGGGATGTTATTAATCTTCTCTGTCTGGCTGCTTGGGCTAGTAAAAGTCTGGATGACTTTGGCCATGTGTGTCTGGCTTTCTCTGAATGTGTGTGTGCACATGTGTGCAATGATCTTTGGGTTTGTAAGAGGAGCGATGTTCTAAGAGATTGCCTTTCCCACATCTAAAAAGGTCTCATCCCTTGTCTTCTCTGGTCTTGATCTCAAGGCCAGACATCTGCTGATACTTAGAGACAACTGCAGCTGGGAGCCAGACTGAACTTGTGCACGTGTGTGTTCGTCGTCTTGGTATACTTATGGCTTGTTCTTTATGTGTGTGTGTTTGTGCATAGCTTGGGAATCACTAGACTGACTTCAGTGACCCAGGCTTGCACCCTGTCTGACTCCAGTCCAGTGCTATGCAGTGGGAGGAAAGGCCTTAAACCTTCCCCTGAGCAATGGGAACATAATTCTACCCCAGGAAGCAACTCTGTAAATGTCAAAGCTTTCACTCCGGGCTCAGACAGCGTAGACATTTATTCATTGGGCCCTTTTTACATGACCTTAACCTTAATAGAGAATAACAGATAAGGACGTATGGTGACTGCGAATATTAAACAATACCCATAGAGCTTTAGAAACCTTGCCAACAGTTAATCATATCTTATAGCCCAGCTCATGAGCAGGTAGTTAAGGTCACAAGGCTCATGTAGTGGGTGTTGGTTTTAGATGATTTGTGGCTTGTGCCTTTTTGTATGCCGTGTCAACAAAACAGCAATTCAGTGCCATTTAGCTGCCCTGGCACAGTGACAGAAAGTTCTGTGCCACTGCCAAAACTAGTTACCCGTTGTCTTTTGTCCAGTTTTAAAGTCCCCAGATCTTTATCCATGTGTAGGTAAACAAAAGTCAACAAAAGGGTGCAGGAGTTAGCCAGAGGGCTAAAAGGCAGCTGAGTTTTATGAGTTTTGCAAGAGAATGATTGAAAGAACACCCAGCTTTAAAAACTCAGACATGTTGGGTTTCTGTTTTTCTCTCAGTTTATAAGCAACCAACTCCACCAACGATCTCCAGCAGACACATTGCTCTTGCTTTTGGTGTTTCTCTTCAAACCCAGCGTTTACTGTTGTGGCCTGGCCTCCACCCAGCCTTGCTTGGTCGAGATATATAGGAGTCCTACAGATTTGTGTATCCGGCAACACCCTTTCCAACAGCCACTGCTAACTGCCTTGTGTGAAGCAAAGCTAAACCAGATGTGTGTGCGGAGATTGATTTTTTTCACCACTCCCTTACATTTTGCATCCATCAGCATGGGCACTTAGACGCAAATTTAGATTTTTCTTTTTCTTTGCATCTTAGAAAACTGATTTTTGATTTATAGGTTGTGGTAAATGCTCAGACTGACATAGCAAAATGAAACTGTTGCATCATGTTTTTCTGTGTGATGACTAAAATAACAAAACTGGAAATTAGGTCAAGCTGTTCTTGTGAGAGAAAAAAAATCTAACTCGTATGGAATTTAATGTAAAATTTCTATTTGTACAAAAAGTTCTGTCTTATAGTCAATGTTGTTGCTGTAGTCAACAACTTGAAACCCACTTGTTATCATACATTTTGAGTTCTGTTTGAATAATCAATATTTATTAGTAAGTTTTAAAAGTTTTGCGTGAGGATATCTGTAAAGCTAAGCTAGCTCTACCATTTTTCAGACTTCGGGCTAAGCTAAGCTAAATGTTAGCCTCCATTAAATCAGTAAGGTAAGATAAAATAAGATAAGAGAACTTTATTGATCCCGTAAGAAATTGTGCTTAGAATTTTGTTGAACAGCTTTTTCCATCCATTTGAAACTTTGAATTAGGAAGACATTTAGAATAAAATTAGGGACAGCCTGAGAAGAAACTCACAATCAGAATGGCAAACATGTAGAACCATGAGATGGAAATCATTTTGTGAAGATATCACAGTGTAATCTAGTCCAAATGAGAAGGAGACCCATACTCTTAAATGTTGAGCTTATTTATTTAGACTTATTTAAATTGGGGACAGCACAAAAAGCAATGTTACATGTTAAAACAGTCAACCTCTGCTTTGTAGGTAGTATCACTAGCCAAAGACTAGTTTTTTATTTTCTTCTGACTCCTACCGAGTCTTATACTGTGTATATCTTTAAAATACAGTATTACAATGTCAAGTAAATAAGGGAAATGTTTTAAAGCCTAATTAATCAAACAAAATGCATATTTAAAGCTCATTTGTTTGTTGCCTCAAGTCAAAGTCAAAGTCAAAGTCAACTTTATTGTCAGATCTGCAATATGTACAGTGCAGGACATACACAGGACCGAAATTGCGTTTCTCTCAGTCCCTCGGTGCAACAGTAAACATCTAAACATTGAAACACTGAAACATATAATAATAGACATAAGCATAAAATAGTAAAACTAACACTGTCCTGAGTTTTTTGCATAGTGGTATAAGAGTATGAAAATTTACACCAACTCTAAAACTAAAACATTAAACATTTAATGAACATAATATTGTCCTGAGTTTTTGCATACTAGTATAAAAAAAGAGTATAAAAAGTATAACTAAAATAAACTAAAGGTTTCTAGCATTGACATTTGCAAAGTGGCAAAGCAGCGTATGAGTCAATGTACACAGTATATGTATGAGGTAGTAGTTGATGTTGTTGTAGAGGCAAAAAGTGGCATATGCAGTAAGGCACATTGGGCATCCCTAAATAAGACCGTTCAGAGCACACTGTATATGTACCAGCAGTGGTGTAGATATTAGAGTAGTGTAAATAAATGTAAACAGTAGTAATTACATGTAAGCAGTAGTAATAAAAGTAAACAGTATTAATAAATGTAAACAGAGAATGTAAACAGTATTATGATTACTACACCATTACAACGATAATTCTTCTCTTTCCAACATGACAATGTGGATTTTCCATCAATGCAAAACAATAGGTGCTAATTTGTCAGCTGGGAGGGTGAACAAAGCTCAGTGAGTGACACAAGCCGTTTTCGCACTGCACAACCCTCCCCGGCCCAGCCCGGCCCGACCCGGCTTCTAACCCGGGTTCGTCTTGTTGGCATTTGCCTTTTCGGGCCGGCGTCAGCCCGAGTTTTAGAACCCGACCGACGGAGGTTCTGATCGGGCCGAGCTCCCAGGCCCAGTTTGACATCATGTACTGCTCATCATTTGATTCGTTGTTTGCAGCAGGGGCGGAACTGCTGTGTGTTGAGTCATCAACTGGTTCTAACAACAACCTCAGCGCGAGCTGAATTTCATTAAAATGTAACTACAGAAACGACAAAAAATATATTTGTTAGCTGAATATATATCAGAGTCAGTCAGAGTCAGAGAGAATTTATTGTCATTTGCACCGCATGTAGTACATGTGTTGAAAACGAGATTATGTACACAGGGTCCCAGTTACATCCAACAACAAATGCAAGAGAAATACAATAATAACATCTAGGATTAACTAAGAGAGACATCAACTAGTAATACACTAAGCCCTAATGTAGTAGAAAAACATCATTATAAACAGCAGCACGAACATGAGCAGATGGTCACAGATGAACGCAGCAACAAGAAACAGATCAGCATCAGTATGATGTGACATTTTGCAGTGTTTATTCTTATTATTTATTTATTCATGAGTCTGACAGCCTCAGGGTAGAAGCTGTTTCTCAGTCTAGTGGTTCTACATTTGATGCTCCTCAACCTCCGTCCCGAGGGGAGTGGTGCAAAGAGTGAGTGTGCTGGGTGAGTGAGGTCTTTCATGATGCAGGTGGCTCTTTTTCTGCATCTGGAGGTGTATATATATATATATATATATATATATATATTAGTGTATTGTGTAATAGTGTATATATTAGTGTACTGTATATATATATTAGTGTTTCTGAGTTAAATTTTTATTAATAACTGATTACAAATCAGCTTATTTTAAAACGTAAATAACACGAAGCGCGCACTCATAGAGAGCATTTCCGCTTTTCAGCGCGAGCTGAATTTCATTAAAATTTAATTACAGAAACGCCTAAAAAAAAAAGTTAGCTGAATATATATGTTAGTGTTTCTGAGTTTCCATCCATCCATCTTCTTCCGCTTATCCGGGGTCGGGTCGCGGGGGTAGCAGCCTAAGTATGGAGGCCCAGACTTCCCTCTCCCCAGCCACTTGGAGCAGCTCCTCCGGGGGAATCCCAAGGCGTTCCCAGGCCAGCCGAGAAACATAGTCCCTCCAGCGTGTTTCTGAGTTTAATTTTTGTTAATAACTGATTACAAATCAGCTTATTTTACATGGGCGTAGCCAGGATTTTATGAGGGGCGATCCGTTAAAAGGAAAAGTGTACGGTAACTTGAAAGAGCAACATACCCGGTGGTTCACTGGAAGCGCGTCGGTTTGCCACTCCAAATTTTATCTCAACTCGGGTTCGATCCTCACTTGGTTGAACTTATTTTACGTTTGTCTTTTGTGTTAACCACAGGCATATTAAGTCTATGGTGTTAAACAGTTCGACATTTCACAGCATTTCACTGATGCATTTCTTTGTCTGTTCGGGTTGAAGTGGCTGCTTCAGTTTGACCCGAAAAACATAACCTAACAACCCATGCAGCAAACGCTGAAATTTGCTGCATGGGTTGTTAGGTTATGTTGTTGTTTCAAGTTAAAACTATTAATATTGACAAAGTTGAGAGTTTTATGTTTATTTGACGGTGATTTCAAATTTCTTTGAAGGCTAAATACAAATAAAAGGTGAACAATTTTTTGTACAGTTTGTACAGTTTTTCTGAGGCTTTTATATTGTTTATATTGATATCGAATTATATTGTTATCAACCGGAATTAAGAAATATATTGTGATAAAAGTTTTGGCCATATCGTCCAGCCCTATGTAAATGTCCCATTCAGATTATTCTTTGTTGATTCAGCTCGATCCGAATGAATTTGTAATCCGAATGGGAGGGGTGGTTTTATGCCGATTCATAATCTGAATGGTGTGCATGTAAACACTTAATTTGATTATTTTATTCTAATTGTGGGAAACTGACCTGACTGTGCATGTGCGACTATCGGGGAAATAAAACTGGTCAGTGAGTGACACAACATTTCTGCTAGAAACTTTGAAAGAGCTCAAAATGATCTGTGTTACCTGTAGCTCAGTCAGGGAGAGCAGGAACGTCTCCTCGTCATTAAAACCTGGTGCGGGTCCATGTTGGGCGCACGGGTTTATTTGTACGTTCATCATGGAAGTAGAACTTCTTCTTCTGTGTTTTTTTAAGGAGAGTTACCATTCTGCACATGTCAGTACTTCTGTTCAGAATAAAAGCTGCTGCATGTAAACACTTGTCGTGAACAGATTGGGTCCATGTAAACGATACATTAGGATTATTTAATCCGATTAAATTTCAATCCCATCAAAGAATTTTGTGCATGTAAACATAGCTACTGTGAATGTCATCCCTGGTCCCTGCTCTGTCCACCAACCAAAGGGCTGGACCTGCGCTGCCCTCAGGAATGCTTGGATTATTCCCCTTCTGTTATTTCCCTGATTGTGACTGTTCCTTACCAGACAGTCACAATCAGGGAGCATTACCGTCACTCAGCAGCTGTGCGTTTTTGTAGAGGATTATATCTTTAAAAGGGGTCCTGGGAGAGGAGAAAAAAGGGGGACAGACTATGAAGGTGCTCACTCAAGGGTGCAGAAAGTAGAGGCTCTCACCCTTGGTGACCCTGCTGTGTGGGAAAATTAAGATGGCCGACTGCGTTGATGTCATGTCCTCTGTGTTCCTTTGATCTTCATCTCGTTCTGTCTCTACCTGCCTCACATTCTCGTAATGAAAAGCTAATATTGCTTCTTTCAAAAAGTCGTAGCATCGAGCAGCTGCTTCTGTTTGACACAACACAAATGCAACACATTATTATTCGTGTTGGACTATTTTTAACGTTCATGTTGAAACTCAATGATTGTCATTTTTGATTTGCTTTGGTTTTGTAAACTCGGTCACTGAAAGAAATAGCATAGATGTGAAACGTGTTTGACTTGCAGCTGCATCGTTGTTGTTTTAATACAGCTGCAAATAAACTTCTGACTGCTTGACGGAAAAGAATAAGAGGGATAAACAGCAGGACCGTTGCTAAACCCAAGTTTACAGAAATCGATTTATAGTCAAACTGTAGCTTTTCTTCTGTGTTTCAGCCATTTGTGTACACGACATCCAACAGTTGTTTCCTCTGAAACATAAGCTTTTTCAATCCAGGTCTCAGAGTGGAACTTTTCAGGAGAATTCCTGCAGAAAATATAAGGGTGCATTCACACCAGCCTTGTTTAGTCCGCTTTAATTGAACTCTAGTCCATTTGCCTAGAAAGTCTGGTTCGCTTGGGGAGGTGTGAATGTGCAATCGAATTCTGATACAGACCAAAAAAGCGAACTCTGGTCCGCCTAAAAACCTAGGGGTTTCAGTTGAAGTGAACTGTAGCACGGTTCGAATGCAATGTGAATGAAAGTGGACCAGAGATTGCTCCAAAAGCAGGAAGTGGTCTACAGAGCAGGGCATTCTGGGTAAATACAACCAAAACAAACACGCATTTCTCATACCTCATACAGACCTGTCTCAGCCATCTTGTGTGAAAAACAACATTCATTCATGCATTCATTCATTCAACCTTTATTTAGGCAGGTTAATCCCATTGAGCCTCAAGGCCTCATTTACAAGAGAGACCTGGTATTCTCCGTGGTCTTCAGCCTCATCTTCTGCTCATGCTGAATCCATTGGTGAAAAATGACAAAACAGAAATCCTAAAACTGCTCAAATTTGACGCCGCTCCATTTTTGTTTTTATTTTTAGAAGATGAAGAAGAAGAAGTGTCTTCTTCAGAGGTTTTTATGTTGTTTCCTTCCATAGTTCTTGGTATAGCGCCACCACAGGCGAGTGGGAGGGGAACAGGTTGGCTTGACTGACTCAGTGCAGTCAGTGTGAATGAGAACCACACCAGATGAAAATTTAAACAAATGTTCTGAATATTGTTCCCCAATTGAACCGAGTCTACTGGACTATCAGGTGTGAAAACAACCTAAAAACATGGAGCACTACAGGCGGCTGCAGTCTATAGTTTTTCTGCACTCGCACAAGTAGATGAACAACCGTTACAATTAATGGCAGAGTGCTGTTTATGCTACTACTCATCCTTTTTCAGCATGTAGGAGCAAACCAACAACATCCTTGGCCCTAAGGAACATTTCTCTATTCACCAGTTTGGATGTAACTGTGTTCATGCTGACACTGCATGCACAGCTCGTTGCCAGCCTGATGTCATAGTTGCCAGATATACATAATTCATGTTTTTTTTGCTCCTGTATAAAACATTACACAGGGCAGGTAGTGGTTGGAAATAATCAAATGGATGTTAAAATATGGTGTACCATGCCTCACTTTTCATTTTCTTTCTGCTTGTTCTTGATACCTTTGTGTCCACTTAAGTGATTATTGGTTAAATCGTTTTGTTCATGGTTATTTTTTTTTAACCTTTCTCCTCTAATTCTGGTTCCTAAAATGTGATTTTGATTCCGTGAACCACATCTCCCTGCAAAGCTGTGGAGGAGCCAGATACATGGGGTGGGGTTTGGATGATGTAACCCCAGGAGAGGTGAAGAGATGTAATGTTCTCCTCTGGTATTTGCTCTAAAACTAAACAGGGGATTTAACTTAATTGCTGACTTTGGAACTTTCTCTTTTGTTTTCAACATAAAGTTAAACCTGGAATGACATTAACATTTGTTTAGTTGTCCTTGCAGCTTAGCATTTTCTGCAACTAAATACTGTACTAATGCAGTCCAAATATTTTCTTATCATGTTTCAGTGTTCGAGAACAAGGACAAAATTGTGATTGTGATGGAGTATGCCAGTAAGGGCGAGCTGTATGACTACATCAGTGAGCGCCGGCGCCTGAGCGAACGGGAGACACGACACTTCTTCAGACAGATAGTGTCTGCTGTGCACCATTGCCACAAGGTGAGAAAAAACACACATTCATTTACTGATGAAGTTAAATAGACCTTTTTTATTTTTCTTTACTACTTTTACCCATATAAAGGCTTTGTTTTCCAAGCATATTGTTACATGAACCATTCACCTCCAAGTCAGCCATATAGCAAGTTAATCTGCAGATCCTACACAGCATGCTTTTCTTGGCACACTGGTGTGAAAGAGTCATCTGTTGGAGTTTAGTGAAGAAAGAACACAGGCCAATTTAATTCAGCTTATTACAGGACAGTGCCGCAAACAGGCTCCGCATAAATTCTGTGCTCAGACTCTGGTGGATATACCACGATTCCCCCCGGGATTTTCCCAAGGGATTTAGCTCCGGCCACACCCGTGTCAACCCAATGTTCCACACCTCCCCGATTCCCACGAAAGCCCGTAATGTCGCATGATTTGTTCAGAGGGACTCCCCTCTGTCACACTCGTCCCAGCTGGAGATAGGGCTGACATCATTGTCCTTAGATAGGGAGAGTACCAGACAGCCACAAACGATGAGTCATCATCACCAAGTGCAACCTCCTGCAGGGTGGAGTGCTGTGAGTCACTCACACAACAAGAAAGCAAACTTTTTTGCATCTACCAATTAGAGTCACGCAGCAGGGGAACCCTCAAGCTAGATTTATACTTGACGCGTCGCGCAGTGCGCCAGGGTGCACGCGCCAAAAGTGACGCAATATCACCGTCCCGCCCCTGCGCGTAGACCTCGTGCGTCGGTTTGGCGCGTGTCGCGCACCTCCAAATTTTTCAAACTCCGCAAGGCTAGTGCGCGCGCCGTGGGCGCTACTGAATTGATTGACAAGTCGGGTGGGGACCTCACCCGACAGCCTTCACGCTCTTCACGCCAGAGCCTGCAGCTGTCTGCGCCGCTGTGGTCGTGGAGACGGCGTTGCGACGCATGGAGGAATGTTTTGTATGTGACACAAATGTATTAAATTCCCCTTCTTCATCCCTGATCTGGACTTTTCTTTTGTTTTTTTGCCAAAAGTCAAGTGATCGCTTCCTCCTCCGCTGACTCCATGCATTAAAACCGCAAGACACAATAACTGTTGTTCTATTATGATTTGCTCCTCTAATAAAGACAACAGTTCAGCACGCGAGCGGAAAGCCATTTGTTTTTGTTGTGTGACTTCAAACAGTTCTTCTACGGTAGATTTCTTCTTCTACACCCTTTCTTGCAACATATGCACAGGTTTTAGAGGGTACTGCCACCTGCTGGTCCGTAAAATAACAGCACTTTGCCATGCGCCGCCGTGCGTCAACTATAAACACAGCGGCGACACTGTACAGTAAACGCATGAAGCCGCACGGCTCAGTGCGCGCGCAGGGCGCATGCTCCAGCCAGCAGACCAAAGCGCGAGTATAACGAGGCCTTCAGGGCCCACTACGCCATCAGAGAAGGCCTAAGAGTTCAGCACATGTGAAATGCTACATTAAAATTTTTTATCAATTTTTTTTACAGAAATATATATTGTTTGCTAATTTACTTATTTTTGTCAACTACTTTTTGAAGTTGAGCAATAAGGTTTTTAATTAATAAAAATACAGTTATCCAATCAGATTCTTTTAAATTTGTGTCTTCGGCAGCAACATGTTTGAAAGTGTCTCTGGTTAGGACACCACTGTCAGCACAGTCTTCTCGTGACGAGTTTGTTTAACAACTGACAGGAAAACTAACCAATCACAGTCCTGAAGTAGAGTGGGTGGGACCAAAACACGAGCGCTGAGCCTTCAGGAAGGCCTTGCAGGCTTTTTTTTTTTTTTTTTTACACAATACAGTATATGTAATGCATTCAAGTGCAACCTGTAAATTTAAAAATCCACACTGAAATTTTTGTTTGTTTGAAAATAATAAGGTTAATAATCCCTTATAGGTTTACATAAATAATTTTCAATATTGCAGTTGTATTTTGGTTTTAATACTTGATGAAATTCTATAGAAACTGAAAGTTCTGTTGGTTGCTGTTAAATTTTAGTGTGGGTTATTAAATTGACATGTCGTACATGAACACAAGAGACTGGGTGATCCACATTGGTGTAGTCTTGGGACAGAAATGGCGGACTTCTTCAGGTTATGTCTTCAGATGGGTTGTCCCTGTTGTTTTAATTATGTCCAGGTTGTCCACTATAAGTCTGATGATTTCTTGTATAAAAAGAAGGAAAACACTCCCTGTTCAGCAAGTTTTTACATTGTGAAACTGAAAGTAAGGTGAGGTCATCAGATCGTTACTCTGTAGCAACTTCGGCATTAACAGTTC
>JBBPBX010019701.1:0-10896 GCA_038048925.1 Garcialebias charrua | reverse complement strand
ATAGAGTGGGTAGAGGTTCCTAACTGAAGGCTTGTTAGTTTTGAAACTAAAAAGCATTTCTATTAATCCATTTTAATTTGAAATATGAGACATAGCTGCTTCCATACTTACAGTCACGGTTCACCACTGGAATCTTGTGAACAAGAGCTGCATGACCTTACAACTAAAGCAAGATCCCATGCAAATCAGTGCTGGAAGAAGAGCTTGCTAATGCATTATGTATTTGTTCTTTCTGAATTCCACATGGTACCGTAATTCCACATTTTCTTAAACCGAACCAATAACTGCAGAGTTGTTGCTTTAATGCCATATATTTTTTAAGTGCTGTGAGAACATCATTTGCACAGGGTGGTAATTACAGGCTCATGTTTATGTGACACATGTGAGTCCATTTAAAAGGAAAATCACAGCAGATGTTAGCACAAAGATCTTCGAGGGTACAAGGCCAATTAAAGGAAAGTGGGCCTTGATTTCCCCAAGGAGTGACAAGCTCTCTTTGTTAGAGCAAATCATTTCCAAAACAATGGCCAGCTCATGAATAATAAATTCATAGACACTTCATTTCATTTATTTCTTCTTGCTGACTTTCAGAATGGTGTAGTGCACAGGGATCTGAAACTGGAAAATGTGCTACTGGATGAAAACTGTAACATTAAGGTGAGTCTGTCTTTAATCTGTGATGTCTTACCATATCAACTATAAGTCTATATAAATATAGACTATAAGATTGTACCACCTCATGAAGGATTAACAAGCACATAGCCCATGTAAGATACATATGTGCTCATTTTATTTTCTAGATTGCTGACTTTGGGTTGTCCAACATCTACCATAAGGATAAACTGCTACAAACTTTCTGTGGCAGCCCGCTGTATGCTTCACCGGAGATCGTCAATGGAAGACCGTACCGTGGCCCAGAGGTGAGGGACCCAAACACTGATTTAGACTATCCATCCATGATCACTGTGTGAGAGGCGTTGGACACCCTGGACACATCTCCAGTCCATCACAGGGACACATGGAGACAAATGAGACAAACAACCGTTCACTCTCTCTCTCTCACCTAGAGACAATTTAGAGTTATCAATCAGTCTAACATGCATGTTTTTGGTCTGTGGGAGGAAACTGGAGCACCTGGAGGAAACCCACACATGCACGGAGAGAACATGCAAGCTCCACCCTTGAAAGGCCCCTGGTCGGGATTTGAACCGAGACAACCTGCTCGCTGAGAGGCGGCAGCTCTACCAACTGCACCACCGTGCTGCGCTGACTGAAACCTTCATTAACCCTAACCCTCAGGAACTGATTTTATTATGATCCTCACAGTGGATATCTCTCATTACTCATTTTATCTAGCAACTGATTACGGTCACAGTGACCCTTAGCAGTGGATAGGCCTCAGTTTCAGACTCTTTGCTGAGATTAATTTATACGGTAATCATGGGGAGGTCGACGTGCAACTTCAGAGTGGGTCTCAACAGACAGCGCTGGCATCCCTAGTACCGCCTTCCTACGGTGTTTAGGTCCTTTGAAGTGAGGAAGTGAAGGGTGGTGTCTGCTCACTTTCTCTTAAACTGAATGGGATTAGAGTGATTCTCACAACCTTAAAAGACCACGCACGGTCAAAATTAGACTCTGACTGAATGGTTTTGGCTTGGGAAAAAAAAAAGAAGTAAAAAAGTCTCCACTTGACCAGACCTTTACACGTGTGTTGGTTGTGCAGAAAAATAGACAACAGACAGAAAACAGTTGCTTTTCCTGATCTTCTAATTTAGACGTTCCAGTTGGAGGAATTCACTTCAGTTTATTGAAGGGTGTTAAAGTGTGAGTGCTATTCAAACAAAATGGGGTGGGGACGCACATCACAGCAAGCAGCTAAATTAAAAGTCAAGAAAAGAATGTTCCCCGTCTCGCCTCCAGACAGCCAACAGCATCCGATGAGGGAAGCATTTTTCATGCAGGTCCAGAGTCTTAAAGGAAGTACACCAGTTCTTATCTGATTTCCCTTTCCTCGTCTGTGTTTCAGAGCTTTAGCTAACCCCAGTCCACATTTCTTAAAGCATCTATATTTTCAGTAATTTACAGTCAACACATCTGTCAGCTCCTGTCATACACACACACACAGATTTTCAGAGGCTCAATAAATCACACCTGTTCTGTTGCTATTCTCGTTCTGCTCGTTCTATTCCCCACCATGACCTTGTCCCTTTTCATGTCACATAAACACAAAGTCTTATGTAACTTCTGAGACCGTCACATTGCATTAGAAGGGGTTTGTTTCTGCCTGACGGAACAGGAAGGAGCGAGGACAACTTATCTGTGAGGAAACAAGACGTTTCCCACATTATTACCAGGATTTGTCATAACTTTTTATTTTATGTTTTTTTTTACAGAAATGTGTCAGAAGCTCTTAAACAGAGATGCCTTTGAATTGTTTTAAATTGAACGTTGATTGGAGTGATTGTTACTGTGATGTAAACTTTAAAGGTCAGAGCTCTAATCTGGTGTGCAGAGCTGAGCTCATTCACATTTTATTGTTGTCAATCATTTATCAAAAGAGGGCTCTGAAGACTGCATTTAGGTTTTGTAACACGCCTCAGTTTAAATAAAACTTTCTGTTTACATACATACAACATGCATAATTCATTCAAACTTTATTCATACAGGTTAGTCTCATTGAGTCTCGCGGACTCATTTACAAAAGAGACCTGTTTTAATAAAAGAATGATGATGTAAGAATTAAACGGGGGGTCAGTTTAATACTGACCTCCTTTTTACCTTAATTAATTTACTTATTCAGATTGAATAGTAAATTCACGGATTCTCTTCTTTTTCAGTTTACCCAATATTTCTGTGATCTTTATGATGGATAAATAAACAGAGCCATTAAGTGACAATGGACACGTTAACTTAGTTTGATATGTCAAAGAGACACTATCATTTATTTAAAATAAATCAACTAAATTAACACCATTACACTTGATTGACATGATTTCACTTTCTTTCAATTCAAATACGTCAGCACACTTGATTTAACACAACAGACATAAATACTAGATGTTACACATATTTAGTCTGAGGGGCATTTCAGCTTAAAATATAGTTTCCAGCTTAGGTTGAGAGGGAAAAGAAATAGGAGGAAAGATTTAAGAAGAACATTATCCTGAGCATGAGACCAGAGTGACACTTCTCATCCGACTTCTGCTAAAATCCAAGTACGTTTTGTAAACAGCCCTTTACCTTTTGACGACAGCCCGGTAAGAGGGAAGACACCAGCCTTCAGATGCACAGAGTCCTTTAGTCCCAGCACGTCCAAAACTGGTTTTAGTTTACGTTTCAACGTCTCCTGGCTTCCGCGTTGGTCATCAGAGAATATGTCAGCTTCAGGCCTCTGACTTCAAGATAAACTTATTCCAGGAGGGAATAAACAAAGTTTTTGAGCTCGGCTTGTTCGAAGTAGACTCATAACAGCCTGTTATCAGTCCTTAGCTGAAGACGCCGGTCGTTAGCTCTTGACCACACGTGTCCAGCTCTTGGGAAAGTTCACATCTCTTTGGAAGTTCCCAGCAACTCTCTGGCGCGTTCTCGCACAGTTTAGAACTTAAAGAGCAGGCACAAAGAGAGGAGTTCACTTGTCTTATCAGAACCCAAGGTTACAGCAGCAGAGGGAAATTGTTTAGGAAAAGACAGAGCAGCTGGAGCCTTGTTCATGAAAAACAACGGATTAAACTGTCTTCTTATTTCTAAACAAAACAGTCGGGTCTCTGTGACCCGCAATTTCACCTTTAACATAGCAGTGAACACAGTTTAACTCTCACAGAATAACACAGCTTAAAAGCACACATCATGAAAATGACAAAAGTTATTCTTTTGATCACATTAGGATAAAATCAAAGATAGAAATAGTCTCTTTTGGTGACTATATTTATCAGATTATAGCTAAATGAATGATTTTGTAGTAAATGTCTTGCTTTACTGAGTGGTCAGTAAAGGTCATCACTGGACAGTTCAAAAACCTTAATTTGACCCTGGGTAGGTCCATTACATCTCCCCCCTTTTGGAAGCCATCGCCAGTCCTTGGGGATGGGGTCCAACACGAAAGGAAACCTTGAACTGTCTTTGATCTTGAAGTAATCCAGCAAGTGGAAAAGAAAAATCAAAAATTATAATCCCATAAAGTTTTGGAAATTCCATACTGTTCGGAGGTAATCCCATTGCGGTAAGCTTTTAATCCCTTGGAAAACTGAGTCTGTTAACTCTTGGAAAACAAAGTCTGTGATCCTTTGGAAAACAAAGTCTTATAATCCACAGCGATAATCCCACAGCAGTAATTCCACCACGATTAGAGTTGGTGATTTCATCAGCAACAATTGTTTTCATAATCAGCATGTAGAGGGGATCCCTCGATTGACGCAGAGGAGGCGACCCTTGGATGAAGGTTGAAGACCAAGCGTTGGAGCTGCAGGTCCCCACATCGAAGGTTGTTGGCTGGTTGGTTTCCAGTCAGTGCCACTCTGGTTCTATGTGTCATGCAATTATGTGGTTTTTAAGGTGGGCTTATGATTGGGATTTTACATTAAGCCTTACCTATATGCACCTGGTATGTAAGCTATCATGGTTTAGAACAGCTACACTTACCAATTAAGGGGTGGATCAATTCTGTAAATTAGATATAGGGATCTATACCTATAAAATTTTGGAGGGCTTCTGTAACGAAGGCCTCTAATTCCAAACTATTCCTCCATTCATTACTTAGTTTAGGTTAAACTAAAATAAAAATGAAATATAGTTTGATCTAAATGTCTGTTGTCTTTTAGACGAACGACGTAGGATTTGGTATTCCTAATAAATTTTGAAGTCTATGGCGAGACTCATCAAAATGAATAGACAATCTAGAATAGAAACGATCGAATCGGTTCAATTTAGAAATTATGAGACCAGTGTAGTTTATTGTACCTTGAGTAGCTTTAAACTACATTGACTCTTCGACGATTGAGATTTAACAAAACGAACTGCATGTTGGCATAGTTAAATCCATATCATTCATTAACCAATGTTAATACAAAACCTTTTTGGCTGGGAGTGTTCAGAACCAAACAATATCTCAACTAATGACAACAGTAATGACTAAACAACAAGGAAACAACGTTTCACTGCTTCGACACACTCTTGTCGTCAGATTCCAAAGTGCAACACACAAGAAAACAGGTCTCAACTTTATGACCGAGGTCAAATTAAATCTCGTGGATTTAAACGGTTGTTAAGGTTAGTTTTTTGTTGTGGGTTTTAGGCTTAGCGTTTCTAAGTTCAAATTGGACAATGCGACTTATAGGGTGGGAAATATGGTAGTTTAAACCTGATTAGTTTATTTACTAACTTGTGTTTGGACGACCTTATTATCCCATGAAGTCGGTGAGTTTGTGAGATCTTTGTCTTTTGTGGAGTCATTGAACGCCTTGTAAGGTTTGATCTGATTTCGATGTACCCATTTAGCAATTGGCTCTTTGCGGCCTTTGCTGATTTTGATTTCGTAGACGACTGAGGACACTTTGTCTGTTATCAGATGAGGTCCAGTCCACCTGGGCATTAGTTTGCGGGCGAGAGTTCCGGTCTCGGACCCTCCTTTCCCGGTTGCTGGGGCGAACGTATAGTACCAGACTCTGTCTCCCACTTGGAGTTCATTGTGAGAGGCCTTCTGGTCATAGTACGCCTTGCGTCCTTCAGCGGATTTTTCCAGGTTTTTCTGGGCGAAAGCAAAAGTGTTTCTGAGGTGTACATTCAAATCTTTCATGTATTGTTGTGTAGTGTAGGCTGTCGCCATGACGGCGTCACCTGGTTGGTACAACAGGTGTAGAGGGAGAGTCATTTGTCGACCGGTCATCATCTCGAAGGGAGAGATGCCAGTTGATGTGTGTGGAGTGGCTCTTATGGCCATGAGGACCAGAGGGAGTTTCACGTCCCAGTCCTTGTGGTTTGCGGCCACGTATTTCTTCAAAATACTCACCACAGTTCTGTTTGCTCTCTCGACTTGGCCTGAAGCCTGTGGGTGGTAGCCGACATGAAAGTTGGCCTTGACGCCTAGCGTCTTCCACAGTTCTTTCATCACTTCACCTGTGAAGTGTGTACCTTGGTCTGAGTTCACCCGAAGGGGAAGTCCAAACCTTGAGAATATATGATTCATTAACAACATAGCAGTTGTTTGTGCTGTGTCGTTAGGAGCTGGTAGGCATTCTACCCATTTGGTAAATGCACAGGTTACCGTGAGAAAATATTTATTTCCTCTAGAGCTCTTAGTGAGTGGTCCAACCCAGTCGATCTGGAGGTCAGACCATGGGAATGCAATGCCTCTGCTTTGCAGTGGTGCTCTGTGAAGTGGTCTGGTTGGCTGAAACTGGCCACAGACCACGCACCCTTCAATGTAGTCCTTGACATCCTTTTTCATTCCAGGCCAATAGGCAATTTGTTTTAATGCCGTCAGCGTGGCTTTATCTCCTTTGTGTCCTGCGGACGGGAGATCATGGGCATGAACTAACATCACCCCCCTTTGGTCATGGGGAACCACGAACACAGGTGAGGACGTTGGTCCATGAGCGAAAGTTAAGATGCCCTTGATTAGTTTTAGCTGTTTGCGCAGCTGGTAGAGGACCTTAAGGTCTGGATCGGAATCCAGGTCGTCTTTAGACGGACTATTTTTGTTCGGATCAGTCAGGTACAGTATCATGGAGTTGATAGCAGGATCCGACTTCTGTAGTTGGATGATGTCTGGGTCAGTCAGTGCAGGTCGTACAGAGACTGCGTTGTCAGCAGGTCTGGCTGCGGCCTGTGCACGTGTGACTGCCATAACTCTGACTGAAGGTTGTGTTGGCAGAGTCTCGATTAACCAGGAGGGGTCGAAGGACCATAGAGGACCTTCGTCGGCTCCTTCTTTGGCTAAGGAGTCTGCAATGTCATTGTAGTGCTTGTCATCGCCTGGGACTCTAGAATGCCCTGGAACTTTCTTCCAGTAGATCTGTAAGTCGTGTGATGTCACCAAGTGATCACACGCTATGAAAAGCTCTTTGTGTTTGACCACTTTTCTGTCGCTTGTTAGGAAACCGTTCTGTTTCCACACAGCAAGGTGACAAGCGAAACTCAAACGAGCATAGTTAGAGTCAGTGCAGATGACTAGGGTCTTGATGGAGTGTGCTACTACCATCTGGAGAGCTATTAGGATCATGATCACGACAATCTCAGCGTACCGAGAAGTCTGAGAGCCTGATTTGTAGCTGAAGGTGATCTGCTCTTGGTCTTGGAGGAGGACCCCTCCAACACCTGCCCTACAGATTTTGTCGCGGAGGAATGAAGATCCATCCACGTACAATGTTGTCATATCTTTGCAGATATTGTCATCAAAGAAGTGGTGGTTCGGGTCTTCAGTCACAGGGGTTTTTTCCTCAGCCAACGGCTGGGTCGCTGGTACATCTTGTGTACACTTTTGGCAGAGTGCCAAGTCTGTCCCCAGATGTGACTTCTTGTTTTGACCATAACGTATGTCTAGGTTAAAACTTTGAAGCGCCATGAGCCACGTTGCAACACGAGAGTTTGTTACCACACCATCTCTGATGCGTTGGCTGTTTAGGAATGTCACTGGCTGGTGTTGTGTTTCCACAATGATTTTCTGTCCACCAATGTAGCTGGAGAAATGTTTTACTGCCCACACTGTGGTCAGTAGAGCTTTCTCACAGTCTGAGAATCTCAACTCGGGTCCTGCCATCGTTTTGCTGGCGTAGGCTACTACACGTTTGTCTCTGTCGTGTATTTGGTACAGACCTGCACTTATGCAACGAGCTGAGAAGCCCACTTCCAAGTAAAGCTCTTTGTTGTAGTCTGGGTAGACTAAACATGGGGCTGACTTGATCCTGTCTATAAGAGCGTCCATTGCCTGCTGCTGTTTGTCAGTCCAGACAAATGGGACGTCTTTCTTTAGGAGTTCAGTCAGTGGCTTTGCAAGGTCTGCATAGTTCTCTATGAACTGGTTCGAGTAGTTACACACGCCAAGAAAACTTTGTAGTTCTTTGAGATTGGTGGGGACCTTGAGATTGTCAAGGCCTTGGGCACGAGTTAAGATGCCATGGTTTGGTTTAAGCCGTTCACGCAGTGTATCGGGAAGCTTGTACAGGAACCTCATAGGCTTCGGCCAACGTTTCTCCGTACGTTTACCTCTTTCTGCGTAATTCAGGTGTGTCACAACTGTCGGCGCAGTCGCTGGTGTGTCTGACTGGTCAGACCGCGGTGCGTCACTGTCGTTGTGATGTGTGTCTTCCCACTTCATGACTGAAGAGGTGCTCTTTGAGTCTGTAAGAACTATGTCATCTCTGAGTAGTTCTATACTCAAAAGCTCTTGAACCAAGGTTTCATCGAAAGCTTGGCTGATGGCTGAATTACCTGTCCCAGAGGACAGTACAGCGTCTGTGGTGTGGGATCCTCGGACCTCCACACAGTCTACTACCTGTGGTAGAGAGTGAGAGTACACCCCCCTTTTGTTGGAGGAGGGGTCCTCAAAATCTGTGACACTGAAATCCAAGTGACTGTCAGCATGTCGCGGACTGCCACTTCCAGGACTCACATGTCCTTGAACCAAGGTTTCATCGAAAGCTTGGCTGATAGCTGAATTACCTGTCCCATAGGACAGTACAGCCTCTTCGGTGTAGGATCCTTGGATCTCAACACCTTTCACTACCTGTGGTAGGTAGTGTTCAGTGAGTGCTGACTGTGTCAGCTCGCAGAGGAGGTTCTCTTGTCGGGCCAGAGTCTGGTCCAACTGTTGAGTCTCTACTGTCTCATCTGTAGTTGAAGGTTCACTTACCGGGCTTGTGACCACGGTTGGGGAGTCCCTCGTGGCCACTGCGGTACCTGCGGTTAGGCAGTCTGTACCACAACGAGGAGGCACTTTTATTGGCAGGGGTTTTCTCACTGTTGCCCACATTTCCTGTTGACCATAATCTATAATCGCTTCAAAACGGTTTATAAAGTCTTGGCCAACCAGAAATGGGAATGAGTCAAGTGTGGACACATACACTGGGTGGTGTAGTGTCGTTTTGCCAATCTGCATGTGAACCATAGCTATGGCTGTTAGGGTTGTTCTCGTCTCTGCGAGACCCTGTAGCTCAATAGCACATTCCTCAAAGGGTATTTGCCCGTCAACACCGTTGGCGGCGGTCCTCAGCTCCTCGAACAGCTTGGCCGACATAATAGTTATATCAGAACTGCCATCCAGGAGGGCTTCACGCTCAAGGACACCTTCCAGTGTGATGGGCAGGTAGGCTTTCTTAGCCACCCCCCTTTGCATAAAGTTACACAGAAACCTCACAGGTCTTTGTCCACGTTTCTGTTCACGTGTGACTCTGGCTGTGTAATCTTGTTTACTGTCAGCATCTTGTTGGCTGTCAGCATCATGACCTTCAGGATGTTGTTGTGTGTCAGCAATTGGTTTGCTGTCAACATCCATGGCAATGTCAGAAGTAGTGTGCGCTGAGTTATTTGTGTGCTCTGAGTCTTTGTGAAAGACAGTGCTACACATCGCTCCAGGTTGGTCAATGTTGATAGTGTCATTATCAATGATAATGCCACTCATTGTAACAGGTTGGTCAAGCACAGTAACATTCAAATCTACTGACAAACTACTTACTTCCTCTGTCTCTTCCGAGCATAGAGGTGTTGGGCCATTATTCCGGGACATTCGTGACTCTTTGCCTGTTTCGAACTGTTCAGTTCGAGGCGCGGGAGGTGCAGTTCCAAGGCTCGGGGGTGTCTGTTGGGACAACGCATAGTTACATGAGTATAGGTCCCCATCCTTCAATTTCTTTTGAAGTCCACCCACCGATTGACCTTGGTTTTCACCCATCTGGTTCGATCTGAACCATTTTGGTTTCTTTCTCCCGCGGATACCCCCACTTTGTGGTTTGTCAGGTTGAAAGGTCTGTTTCTTTTCGCCTTTGTTAGGAGAGGGAGTTGATGAACTTGTCCCTTCTAGCTCCAGCGAGTGGGATTTGACCGCTTCATTCGGGGACACCTGTAAGGGTGTTTTGGCTTGCATGTTAAATGCAAAGACATCCGCAGCACACTCTACTATTTCACGCAAAGATGTTGCTTCTAAATCACCCCAGGCCAAGTTCCATGGCAACTTGAATCTAACATCAGGGATTAGATTATCCCTGAAAACAGATTTGAAAAGCGTCTGCTCTTCCAGGTCAGGTTCCATCATGTCACCTATATACGCCTTCAAAATTCTGGCAAAGAAAAAATATGGATGTTCATCGTTTCTCTGCAAGACATTTCGGGCAGCTGAGTAGTCACCACACAATGAGAAAGATTTTTCCTCTGTGCAAGGTGCAGGGGGAGCCAGTTCATGGCTCCGGGGTTCCTCTTGGTACCCTCTGATGTATGGGTCTTCTAGAGGCACATACTGTATGAGCCTTGGACGCGTACCGTCTTGAACTTCCATCTTTAACTTGATTTTTTGTGAAAATCAATAAGACAGTTCGAATTTTAATGTGTGCAAATAAATCTTCACTTTTAATGCAGCACTGAGTCAATCAAACTAATCAGCTGTCTGGTTTAAGTGTTTCACTGTGTAATAAGTATTTCTATTCATAGGTACCTTCTTCAGGTTTTACCCTCAAATGAATTGTAAAAGTTAAATGCCTTTTTGCAGTGTTAACTTTAAAATATAACTTATTTTTCAACAACAGTTACTAACTAACCCAAGCATGACGTCCGTTTTACTTACTCAAACACTATTTAAAAGATTCGAAATAAATACATTGTTCACACTAAAATGTACCCAGAATGCTGCTCCATTATGCCTTAAAAAAGATGTATTGCAGTTTGGCTAAACTGTTTTGCTGTATTTTGACA
>JBBPBX010019700.1:0-13420 GCA_038048925.1 Garcialebias charrua | reverse complement strand
CGCGACAGCAGGAGGATCCTCGATATACACGATAAAGCCCTTTTAACCATCGTACATTTAAAATATCGCGATATATCGAGTATATTCGATATATCGCCCACCCCTAATTGAGCCTCGAGGACTCATTTACGAGACCTGATTTTAACAAAAAACACAGATGAGGTACAGACAACAATAGACAATCATAAAAAAGAATGTAAAATGAAAAGTAAATAGAAGAAACTATATAAAAACAAAAAAACAATAAACAGCTATAAAGCAATGCAAAAATACTAAAAACAGGAAAATGTCTGGGTTGGTTTTTGCCATGAACAGCAGTTGTTTAAAATCTCTTAAAGAGTATGTTAAGTAAGTAAGCTTGAGAGTATACGCATTTAAAATGTAGTGTGAACGTTCACACCAAAATATCTGATTTTTTTTTAAATCGGAATTGAGCATTAAGACCTGCAGTGTGAACGTAGAGAAACTGGTTGGTAGACCGGAGTGCTCTTACTGGAATGTAGATGCTAATAAGATCACATACAAGAAGGGGAAAAAACACATCTTTTTAAATTTGATACACAAATATATTTGTCCATGAATGAATCCAATCAGCTACTTGGACTACAAGCATGTTTTAAAGTCATAAAAATCTGGATTACCCTAAATTTTCTGATTTTGAACACAGGCAAGACTGTGGTTTTAGTTTTTGGACCTGAGCATCTGATCTTAGGAATGATTTTTTTCAATCTTTCTCCCTCCTTGGATGCCATTAATCTGCCTCCAGTTCTAATGTTAAAAATCTTGGTGTTATTTTTGATCAGGACATGTCTTTTATTCCCCACATTAAAAATGTTACTAGAACCACCATCTTCCACCTGCGTAATATCACTAAAATTAGAAACATCTGATATAAAAATGATGCAGAAAAGCTGGTTCATGCATTTGTCATGTCTAGACTGGACTATTGCAATGGTTTGTTAGCTGGGTGTCCAAATACTTCTTTAAAACTTAAAAAAATATATGGTACTAAACCCTTGGCTTATGGATAATTCTTGCTCTTTTTTCTAGTATTCAGAGTTTATTGTTGTTTGCACCACATGTGGTGGAACTAAATTATGTACACAGGGTCCCAGTTACATCCAGCAATAAAATGTAAAAGAAAAACTGTAATAAAATCCAAGATATGAACTAAGAAAAATGATAACTAAAAATGACACTGAGCATGGACTTTGTTAATTAAATACACACTAAGCACTAGTAGTACAAAAACAATATGCCGAACAGCAGCACGAACATGAGTCTGTGAGCAGATTGTTAATGCCTGTAGTAGTTTCGTAATTTTTATTAATAATAAAAATTACACAACTTTAAAACTTTACAAAGCTACAAAAAATCCTAAAAATTTAGATAATAATGTGGAGTCAACCTGTTTCTTCCATTTGTATTTGTGTAGAGCTCGTGCTGCAGTAAAGAGTGGTTTGTTTTTCAGAGCATAAGAGTACAACTCTGAGCAAGACATTTCATCATTTAGATTGACAATGAGCTCATTTCTAATTAGTTCAGAAGAACATTTGTTTCACACATCAGTCCACTTGTTTTTCATGAGAGAAAATCATTTCCACAAATCCAGTGGAAGATGGGATGAAGACAAAGGATATACAACAGCTGGATGTTTGGGAGGTCAGCTGCCTGAAGACTTGATCCACCTCTTTGCTGTTTCCTTGGACTTCTCCTGAGTTTTTTGGTGAGGTGCTGCTGTCACAAATTCCTTATGAAGCTCATCCATAGAAAAGCTTAGTCTGCCAAAAGGAGTTAAAAGTTTTATGATCTGAGTTCACCAGAGGCACATAGGTCATGTACAGTGGTTAATAAATGGGAACAAATATTTTATCTTTAGAATTTTGCTCTCACACATCTGGACACGAAGGACTCTTATGTTAGAATGCTGTTCATCGACTTCAGCTCGGCATTCAACACCATCATCCCCCAACAGCTCATCCTTAAACTGGACAGTCTGGGGCTGAACACCTCAATGTGTAACTGGCTGCTAGACTTCCTGACCGGGAGACCACAGACAGTACGGGTCGGGAGTAACACATCTAGCACCATCACATTGAACACAGGGGCCCCACAAGGATGTGTGCTGAGCCCCCTTCTATTCACCCTGCTAACACACGACTGCACACCATCATACAGCTCCAACCACTTCATCAAGTTTGCGGACGACACAACAGTGGTAGGTCTCATCAGCAACAACGATGAGACGGACTACAGGAACGAGGTGAGCCGCCTGGCCTTGTGGTGCGGACACAACAATCTCACTCTCAACGTGGAGAAGACAAAGGAGATTGTTGTGGACTTCAGGAAGAGGGATGCCCAACATGCCCCTCTGACCATCAACAGCACCGCAGTGGAGAGAGTAGACAGCACCAAGTTCCTGGGAGTGCACGTCTCAAAGGACCTGTCCTGGAGCAGGAACACTGCATCACTGGCCAAGAAGGCTCACCAGCGTCTCTACTTTCTCCGCAAGCTGAAAAGGGCTGGAGCTTCAACCCCCATCATGTGCACCTTCTACAGAGGTGCCATAGAAAGTGTCCTGACAAGCTGCATCACTGTGTGGTTTGGTGCATGTACTGCATCCTGCCGCAAGAGCCTCCAGCGCATCGTGAGAGCAGCTGAGAAGATCGTCGGCACCTCCTTGCCCTCACTGCAGGACTTACACAGCAACCGCCTCACTCGGAAAGCCCTCTGCATGGCAGGTGATCCCACACACCCACTACACAGCTGCTTCAGACTGCTGCCATCAGGGAGGAGACTGAGGAGTCTCCAGGCTCGAACCAGCAGACTGAGAGACAGCTCTGTTCATCAGGCAGTCAGAATGCTAAACACTCTGCCTGCTCTGCCTCCCCTCCCATTTGAACTGCCTTAACACAAAAAACTTTCTCACACATTACCACACAACACAAAGATTTTAACACTGGACTCTGTGTCATCAAACGGGTTATTCACTAAACTCTCGGTCATGTGCTCATTCAGTTTGCACTACTCTCATATTTGCACTAATGTTTGTATTACATCACTGCCTATAGTCATACTACTGTTTACACTCACTGTTTACATACTACTGTTTACATTCACTGTTTACATTTATTAATACTGTTTACATTTATTACTACTGTTTACATTTATTACTACTGTTTACATTTACACTACTTTTATATCTACACTACTGCTGATACATATACAGTATTCTCTGACCAGCCTTATTTAAGGATGCCCAATGTGCCTTACTGCATATGCCACTTTTGCCTCTATACCAACATCAACTACTACCTCATACATATACTGTGTACATTAACTCATATGCTGCTTTGCCACTCTTTGCAAATGTCAATGCTAGAACCTTCAGTTTATTTTATAGATATACTTTTTATACTTTTTTATACTACTATGCAAAAACTCAGGACAGTATTACACTTTTATTTTTTATGTTTATGTTTATTAAATTTGTTCATTTTTTACAAAAGAAACAATACAAGACAATCTCATAAATGATAGTGTACAAAATATAAAAAAATGAAAGGTAGCAGAAAGAAGAATAAATCTTATTATATCTGCCCCTTACTTCCAACAATCAGATTAAACAACAATAATCAACCATGTAAACAATAATAATCTTCAACCAACTTTTTCCAACAATCAGATTAAACAATAATAATCTTCAACCAACAGTACAAAATGACTAACTCTTTCTAATTTTCTAACTAATACAATACACATTACGCTATTTCATATATTTTAACACATTTGTTTTGATCATTTTTTTAAATGTAAACATTGACTTGGCATTTTTAACTACATTCTCCAAGCCATTCCATAATCTAATTCCCTGGATTGAGGTAGAACGTCCCTTCAAACTGGTTCTGAATTGTGGTTTTACAAACAACTCTGTCCCCTTAAGATTATAACAACTTTGTCTTTTAACAAAGTGCATTTGGATATTTAAAGGTAATGCATTATTTTGAGCCCTATACATAACTGATAAAATATTATAGTCTACCAAATCATGGAACTTCAATAACTTTAGTTGATAAAATAATGTACTTGATGGATGACGGTAATGTTTTCTAGTGATAATTCTTACAGCTCTTTTCTGTAATACAAAAATAGGCTTTGTGATTGTTTTACACGCATTCCCCCAAACATCAATACAATAGATTAAGTGTGGAACAATGATTGTGTTATACAACAAATACAGAGCTTTATCATTCAATAGGTCTCTGACTTTGTACAGTACTGCTATCGATTTAGCTATTTTTATTCTTACAGAATTTATGTGTTGTTTCCATGTCAGTTTGTCATCAATGATAACACCCAAAAACTTCACCTCACTCACTCTACAAATCTCAACATCCTCAATTTTGAGTGGAACATCAACAGTTTTCTTTTTATTACCGAATATCATGTAATTAGTTTTTTCTAGATTTAATGATAATTTATTTATTTTAAACCAAGTTTGTATCTTGACAAATTCTGTCTTTATCAATTCCAACATTTGTTCTATATCTTCACCTAAACAGAAAAAAGTGGTATCATCAGCAAAAAGTACACATTTAAGGAGTCCTGACACATTTACCAAGTCATTCACATATAAAATAAAAAGCTTTGGTCCAAGTACAGAGCCTTGGGGAACTCCACATGTGATATTACAGAGGTCAGATCTTACATCATTTATTTGTACAAATTGTTTCCTATCTTTTAAGTAGCTAGATACCCACTGTAATGCTGGTCCTCTAATACCATATTTGTTCAGTTTTTCTAGGAGAATGGTGTGATCAATAGTATCGAATGCTTTTTTTAAATCAACAAAAATACTGATACAATATTGTTTTTGATCGACAGCAGTAGTTATTTGTTCCATTAATTCCATGAGAGCCATTGATGTAGAGTTTTTTTTATCTAAACCCATACTGACTGTTGCTTAGAATATTTTGTTTATCTATAAATTGATCTAGTCTGTTTACAAATAGTTTTTCAAGAATTTTTGAAAACTGTGGTAACAAGGATATAGGTCTATAATTGTTGAACACACATTTATCACCATTTTTAAAAAGAGGAACGACCTTAGCTACTTTCATATTATCTGGAAATATTCCTGTTGAAAATGATAAGTTACATATGTATGTGAACGGCTCAATAACATGGCTCATTATGTCCTTCACAAACATCATATCCATGTCCACCCAGTCTTTTGATCTCTTGTCTGTAAGATGTTTTACTACATTCATTATTTCCTCTTTGTTAGTTCCATTTAGAAAAATACTATTTGCACAACCTGTAATTGAGTGGATCACATTTTTATCTACTTTTGGTATCTTAGCTGCAAGGCTTGATCCAACATTCACAAAATATTGATTAAATCCATTTACAATTTCATTTTCATCATGAATTTCATCGTTGTCTTTTACAAAATATTTTGAAATACCAGTTTTTGCTTTATGATTCTTCAGGACACTATTCATTACTCGCCATGTTGCTTTCATATCACCATTACTTTTATCTAATAATTTACTATAATATTCTTTCTTATGTTTCCTTATAATCCCTACTAATTTATTTTTATACTTTTTATATTTTTCTTCAGCGCTCTGACTTCGCAATTTCAAGAAACATGAATACAAATAATTCTTTTTTTTACAAGCATTTCTCAACCCTTTTGTCATCCATGGTTGATCAATCGTATTTCTCTTTGTGTAATTTGTTTGCACACAATTCTTTTCATACAGAGCTTCCAAGATATTCATAAACTCATCATATGCTCTGTTCGCATCATCAACATACACATCATTCCAGTCTTGTTTATCTAGATCCTCTTTCAATTTTTCCAAAACTTTTTTTGACGTGTTTATGATCTTTTTCTTCATTGTGACTGCTTTTGTGATGCTTTGATCATTTTTATAGATTGTGAAAACTGGTAAATGATCACTTAAGTCGGTCGTTAAGATACCACCTATCACATCCCCATTTGTTATATTTGTGAAAATATTTTCAATTATTGTGGCACTATGAGTTGTAATTCTTGTTGGCTTTGATATCAGTGGATACATATTTAAACTGTACATTGAGTTCATTTAACCAAATAATAGAGAAAATCCACAATAAATTTAAACTTGTGTACTCAATTCTCATTTTGAAAAATCATTGGAGTTGTATTTCATATAATCATTCCACCCTGGAAATAGAACTGATTAAATAAATCAGTTCCCCTAGCTCTCCACAATGTACTGGACTGTAAAGGTCGTACAGCATCTGCTCTGGCAGGTTTTCATTATATCTCGTGGACTCTGAAAAACCATCGCAACTTGTTTACTTTAACGATGTGTAGACCCTCTGACTCATAGCTTGAGTGACACAGGAAGCTCTGTATCATCTATCTGCAGAGTCTGTAACTCATCCACAAACAATCACCCTCACGCAAGCTCTCTAAACCCTTCACCTTCCAAACCACATGTCATGTCTAATCACCACTCTGTATGTATTTTTGCTTCCCCTCGGCAGCTTGTGGTGCAGGCCGGCCTGTTCCACGGCAGTGAGCTGCTTTGTAAGGTGGTGACGAGCTCCGAGGTGACGGTGTGCTCCGAGCCGCTGTGGGATCAGAAGCTGGAGTTTGACGTAAACGTGTCCGACCTGCCCCGCATGAGCCGCCTGTGCTTTGCCCTCTATGCTGTCATTGAGAAGGCCAAGAAACCCCGCGGCACGAAGAAGAAGAATAAAAAAGCTGTGAGTTCTTTTTTGTTTATTATTTTTTGACAGGGAAGGCTCATGTGTACCAGTTGTGTGACTGAGAGGAGAGATGCGCAGGCTGGTGGATGCATCTTTGTTCGCAGGCACAAACAACCCTCACCCCACACACGTTTCCTCTCCAGTGTGCAGCGTGTGTAGTCGGTGTGCGCTCTGCAGGCGTGTTGTGCTGTTGCGTCTGATTGTGCAAGTGTGTTCAGTGGCAAAAGCTGCGGTTAACATTTCATCCGCTTCAGCTCTTTTATCTACACTAGTCCCAAGGAAGGAAGGAACCGGCAAACATTTACAAGGAATTCTAAAGTCATACTCACAGTTGACATGACGCAAGCCCACACATAAAAAGTTTTACTTTTTAACTTGTTACGCAACAGTAAGGCTTACTCAGGGGTCAGCTTTAGGCCTTAAAACATTTACAGAGAATGCCTTTTTCAGAGTGGGGACTTTTTAAAGATGTCTATTTGTAGTTAAAGCTATGTGAAATGGTTTGTTGCAAATGACACATTTTTAGATGCCAACACACAAATCGAAATACAGTATAAGAATGAAGATTGCTCAAATTGGTTAGTTAGTTGCAGATTTGTACAAGTTGCACCAAAATCAAATTGTTATAAGTAAAAATGTATCTGAACTATTTTATGTGAAAAGTGTTCAATACTGTACTTGAAACAGCCAATGACAATTTATTGCAGATTTCTGCACATAACATAAAGTAATTATAACATATGGCATATAAAATATAGAATAGAATTAAGTAGTATTTTCCAGTTCTTTCAAGAAAAAACGTTTATTTTACAGTAAGACATTTTGTGCTATTTTCAGCAAACCCAATGAGCTCTCAATCAGAGAAAGTTTCCGTTTTCTAAGACGTATGAAAGGCAGTGAGATGTAGCGCTAAAATTTGGTTGGTTTATTGAGACAATGTTTGTTTTAATTCAGTTTTCAGCCATATGGGATAAAAGTTTTGAATAATAAAGACAATGTCATCAGCATAAAAACGCACAACTCTATGAAAGAGGAAATATTACATTTTACTTCATTTCTGATTGGAGAAAATAAACAAAACAATCTGAAGTTTGTGAAATTAACACTACAGATGAAAAGTAATGTTTAAAATAGAATTATTTTGACAATAGTCTAGTAAAAAGTATATACCGTAAGTATTACCATACGTGTAATGAGTTTATTATTATTGGGCTTGAGTTAATATGTTGTTGCTGTGATACAATAATAGTAAAAAAAAAATGTTGTCTAAATGTGCTCAGTTGTTTTCTAAATGCATTATGGGTAAAATTAAATCTTTAACAGTTGTGCCTCATTTTTCAGAAAGCATCATGTTCTAAGACATTTTAATATATGATTTTATTTATAAACTCGTTTAGACTATTTTATGAATATTTTAAAATCAAACAATATTCAAGGTTCAAGGTTCTTTATTGTCATTCACATCACGTCTACTCAAGGTCCCAGTTACACCAGTTAAATATAAAGTATACAAAGAAACAGTTTATAAGGATCTAAATATACACTAAACACTAATATGTAAAATAATGTGGTATATTAAACAGCATCCCAATACTGTACTTATATCGGTAATATTGCTAATATTGCTCTACAATAAAATGATAAAAGATGTGAATAGCAATTATTTTTTCCTTCTCAAATTTTCATTTTTTGTGTAAATGAAATGTGTATTTCAGATTAGTATCACAAAATTGGACTAATTCAGTTGTATATGATTTTTCTATAAAAGAGTAAAGATAAATGTTTTGTTGTTGTTGTATTCAATCAAAGAGTTTAATCTTATAATTAAAGTAGAGCTCATCTGTCAGTGTATTTAAAAACTTTTGCAAATTAACGTTTGAGGAAATGTAGCCTTTAGAGCGAGTCAACATGAGCCTAATTGTCGGCAAGTGTTGCCTTAGTATGAAATATTTTACACATTTAGTTGCATACTTTTGCAACTTTGTGACACATTTCCTTATTTTATGAAATCAGCCATAATTATTATCTAACAAATCAAACGATTCTACCCTCTTGACACTGTACAGTATTTCCTCTTTTAAGATAATAAATTAGGCCAAACTAAAACTACAGTCGTGCTAACCTGTGAGAAACCTCCTCACACCCGTTCGGTGGACAACAACAAATTTCCCTTTTTTCTGCAGCTGTGGTCTCAGCTTCTTTTGTTTTGACAGCGGCTGCAGCGGCTGCAGCGGCTGCGGCCACCATGTTCAGGGCTGACACGCCACACGGTGCCCAGGTGTGTTTAAAGATCAAGACCGCTTCTTCTTTTCTGAACCACTTCTCTCTTCTGTTGCCCGGAAGAGAAGTCCTGCAGCCAGACACCACAGAGGCAGACAGAAGTTGAGATATTTTAGCCATTCTTGTTTATGCCTCTGTTTCTGGCTGCAGCTATGTTCGTGTTGTTTTTGTTTTCAGACTGAATGAATAAAAACTATTTTTCTACCCACTGCCAGGAGTTTTTCAACTGAAAATGTTCCGATAAAAGCTGCAGAATATATTTTTTTGTTCTTGGTCATAGGTTGTTTTCGTGACACGGTCAAACTTTCAACATATTCTGTAAAAGCAAAAGGAAAAATGTTTGACGAGACAGCATGCAAAGCGCACGATGCACAGCTTTACTTTGACAAATTGTGCAGGATGTGAACATTTAGTTAGAAACAAACTGAAAATATAAATTCTAAAGTTTTAGACTTCTTTACTACCTCTGCTGTAGTTGTTGTCCAGCTCTGGCTGAAAATGGTGAAAACTAGTTGAAAAACAGACGTTTAGGAGTCAGTTTATTATTTTTTTAATTTATCAAATCAAAGTCAAAGTCAACTTTATTGTCAGATCTGCAATATGTACTGTACAGGACATACACAGGACCGAAATTGCGTTTCTCTCAGTCCCTCGGTGCAACAGTAAACATCTAAACATTGAAACACTGAAACATATAATAATAGACATAAGCATAAAATAGTAAAACTAACACTGTCCTGAGTTTTTGCATAGTGGTATAAGAGTATGAAAATTTACACCAACTCTAAAACTAAAACTAAAACATTAAACATTTAATGAACATAATACTGTCCTGAGTTTTTGCATACTAGTATAAAAAAAAGAGTATAAAAAGTATAACTAAAATAAACTAAAGGTTTCTAGCATTGACATTTGCAAAGTGGCAAAGCAACAGCGTATGAGTTAATGTGCACAGTATATGTATGAGGTAGTAGTTGATGTTGTTATAGAGGCAAAAAGTGGCATATGCAGTAAGGCACATTGGGCATCCCTGAATAAGACCGTTCAGAGCACACTGTATATGTATCAGCAGTGGTGTAGATATTAGAGTAGTGTACTGTAAATGTAAACAGTAGTAATTAAATGTAAGCAGTAGTAATAAAAGTAAACAGTATTAATAAATGTAAACAGAGAATGTAAACAGTATTATGACTATAGGCAGTGATGTAATACAAACATTAGTGCAAGTATGAGAAGTAGTGCAAACTGTATGAGCATTTATTTATTTATTCATTTCAAATAAAAACAATACAGCATTTGAATAGACACATGACACAAGACATACAATATAAATTTAAAATGAAGGGTGGCAGAATGAAGAGAGTATCTTTTGATTTTAAAGCTGTTCCATGTAAAAGCCCCACCCCCTGTTCTCTTTCTGAATCCAGGACTGTCCAATAGCCTGGGTCAACACCATGGTGTTCGACTACAAGGACCAGCTGAAGACTGGGGAGTTCCTCTTGTCCGCATGGCCATCTGTACCTGGTACTTCCCTCCTCTTCATTTTCCTCCTCTCACGTTCACAGCATCCCCCACAACACCTGCAAGCAAACACATGCTGTCTATAATACCCAAACACGTGGTCCCAGCAAAACCCCACACACTCACACATTTAGATTGTGATGCTCAAGATAGCTGTTTGTTAGTTTCAAAATGTGTAGCGTGTTAATGCACTTTGATTGACAGATGAACTGTTATCTGGACGCATCTTCCGCTAAGTGTGTTTGTTTTGAGATAAGAAAGTGATGTAGTTGGGCTCATTTCGTGAACAAAATCTTTTGATAAAAGAGTTCACATGTTTTTCTTTTGTTTTTTTTTCCACAGATGACAAAAGTGACATGTTGAATCCGATGGGAACAGTCGAGAAGAACCCCAACGTGGACAGCGCCGCTGGGCTTCTCATTCGCTTCCCTAACATTCGGCCACACCCGCTCTATTACCCTCCGCTCGACAAGGTACTTTCTCCTGATAAGTTTTATTTGGCTGAACGATGAAACACTATATAGATCCAGGGAAAAATAAAAACAATTTTTCAGATCACAGACATGGAGAGGAACGGTGATGCAGTTTTCATCACTAAAGATGAGGTATAACTGCGTCATCATGTAATTTAAATAAATATAGACAAACATTCAAGTTGTTTCTTACTATGTTTTTTATGAACTTGTGTTTTGTATGTAGCACACGAAGCTAAAAGAAATCATGGATAACAAAAATTACACCGAGTTTTTTGAGGATGAGAAAGAGCTCCTGTGGAAGCTTCGCACAGAAGTCCGCGACTATTACCCTGAAAGTCTGTCCAAGCTGCTCCTCATCACCAAGTGGAGCAAGCAAGAGGACGTAGTTCAGGTATGGAGAAACTACGCATTTGATGTAGTTTTTTTGTGTTTGACTACCTTAATGAATCTGGAAAGCTGATATCATCCCACCGCCTGGAAATAAAAAGTTTCCTTTTATTAATCTGCATGTTTATACACAAACAAGTATAATAAGCTGTTTTCTTACAACAGATAGAAAAATAATATAGTTGTTTTTACATGATTAATTTAATAACTACAGTAATTAACACATTTCACTGAAAAACTGGTGCTTTAATAATACCAATGTGTGCATCATTAAAATCAGAGGGATTTCATCTTTGATCAAATGTCCCTGTACAAACTGAATGATAATTTATCCAATAAAACTTACTTTTATGGCCCAATAATTATAGCTGAAAAATTTTTGTTTATTCATTTATTTTATTTTACAGCATAGTTCATATTTTCAGCGATAACTTAGAAAGTATGTTAAAACAAGAGTCTAGGTGTAAAGTTGTACCCAGGTGGTCATATTCTGGATGTACGTGTGGTTTTCACATACTAAACCTGCTTATTCAAATTGCTGTATGTATGATCATCTACAGAGCCCAGGATTTGGATCAGGTGCTCAGTTGTCTGTCATCATCAGAACATCGACAAACCACAAGAAGTTTTCATGTCACAATGTTCTGGTCTCTCAGGGTTTCCAGTGCTCCTGGAAATCAGGGAAAACTGAAAGTTATGCACCATAACTCATGTTCCCTGAAGGAAGGGAACGAGGTGCAACATACTTGCTATGGGAATTGCGCCCCCGCGCGATTACCTGAAGGAATATACTCACGCCTTTACGGCTAGGGGCGTCACCGCCGCGCCAGAGGCCCCGCCCTCTGGGTACTTAAGCGGCTTGCGCCCCTCCATCTTTCTCCAAAATTGCACTTCACCGAGCTTTCAGCATTGAAAAGGGCCAGATATGTTGCACCTCGTTCCCTTCCTTCAGGGAACATGAGTTATGGTGCATAACTTTCAGTTCCCTTTCAGTCTGGTCTCTCGGTGCAACATACTTGCTATGGGAACGTAATCCATTCACGCCCTTGAAATGCTCAGTAAAATGCATGCTAGTGTGAACGTCTGCCCTTGACCAGCAGGCATCTCAAGGCTACTTTCTACTGTGTGTTAGAAAGAACAGCCTGAGTGACGTCACACGCAGTAACATCCAAACTGTAATGCTTTGCAAAAGTGTTTAATGAGCTCCAGTTCGCAGCAGCACAGATGTCTGCAACTGGTACGCCCTTGAACAATGACCAGGAGGTGGCCAAGCCCCGAGTGGAGTGAGCGTGCACTCCAGAGGGCACCTGTTGACCTTTGCTACTGTACGCCCTTTTAATGGCCTCAGTCACCCAATGTGAAAGGCGTTGTTTTGATAGGGCCTTTCCGGTAGCAGGTGCTGCAAAGCACACAAACAGTTGATTTGTTTTTCTCCATTCGGCTGTTCTCTGCATGTAAGTGCGTAAAGCTCTCACGGGGCAGAGAGCCTTCAGCCTTTCCTGTTCCTGAGTGAGTACAGGAGCAGGTGGGAAGGAGGAGAGATCAAAGTCTAGACTCCTGTGGTTCAAAGTCAAGACCTTGGGGGTGTATGCGGGATTAGGCCTTAAGGTGACCTTTGACCCGTCAGGGGCGAATCTGGTACACATTGGATGTACAGACAATGCATGGAGGTCACCCACGTGTTTCGCCGAGCAAAGTGCCAAGATTAGAGCGGTTTTATAAGATAACAAGTCTATCTTAACCTCACTCAGTGGCTCGAATGGAGGATCACAGAGAGCCCCCAAGACCAGACTAAGATCCAACCAGGGGTCAGGATCCTGTTGGATGGTTTTGTCCTAAGCACGCCCTTCATAAATCTTATTATGATTGGATGCGCGCCAGGAGTCCTGTGTCCCCAGCCTTCGTGACAGGCTGAAATAGCTGATAGGAAAACTTTAATCGTTGAGAAAGAACAACCTTTTTCCAGTAAATCCTGAATGAAAATCAGTAGC
>JBBPBX010019699.1:14581-28941 GCA_038048925.1 Garcialebias charrua | reverse complement strand
TCAATCAACTTTATTTGTAAAGCACATTTCAAAAACCATAAGGTTAACCAAAGTGCTGTACAATAACATAAAAGACAAGTCAATTAAAACGATAAAAAACATACAAAAAATAAAAAATACATGTACCAGTCTTTCTGCAGGTGTATTAAAATTTAAACAGTAGAGTATGAGACGAAAGGATTAATCGAAAGAATTGCTTAACGTTTGTCCTTTGCTTGACGTGTGGCTAGTAGTTCAACGGGGATAGCTACAGCTAGCTGCTGCTTTTTGTGCTTTTGAATACAGGTAGTCCTCGACTTACGACATTTCGGACTTACGAAAAAAATTTTTTTTTATAAATAAATAAATGTACAGTACTGCACAGTTACCAAGCACTTAATTAGCCTATCCTAACACAGTTTTTAAAGATGGAGTGAGTTGAATTGTCTCCCTCCTCCCTAGCAGGCTCCATTCACATAAAGGGAGCTAGCTCCCTTTATGTGAAAGGGAGACAATTCAACTCACTCCTTCATCTTTAAAAACTGTTAGGATAGGCTAAGTGCTTGGTGACTGTACAGTACTGTACATTTATTTATTTATTTAAAGGTGCACTCTGCAGTTTTTGTAGAACGCAGCACTTAGAAAAATTTTCAACAGGGAAAGCATTCTGGTCCCTCCCCACTCAGAGCCATATATGGCTCTGCTCCCCCTTGCTCTCGCTGCTCTGCTCAGCTCTGCCTTCTTAGCTCCGCCTCCACTGCATGTCCCGTGGCAGCCGCTGCGAAGTTCTGTGTTTATATGTTAAAACGTTCTAAAAAATAAAATAAAAACATGGAGCGCTGGTCCAGCACACCAGAACACCAGGAAATCTGCAGAGCCTCGCGCAGCCACGTTGAACCCGAGTTTAATTCGCTTGTGACAAATTTGTTCATTTCCTCATTTCAGTCATGGAGTCAGCGATCACTTGACTTTTGGAAAAAAAACAAAAAAAAGTCCAGATCAGGGATGAAGAAGGGGAATTTAATACATTTGTGTCAAATACAAAACAGTTTTGAATCGCTTTGCAATTATTTCAACGAGAACCTGTGCGGCCGCTGGGGCTGGGACAGCGGGGGGCGTGGGTTAGGAGTGTGAGAAGTGAGAAGCTGTTTTTATTGGCTGGTTAACGGCGGGTCACTGTGGGAATTTAAAATTGCTTTTAGTAACACCTGGAGAAGCAAGGGGAATATAGTTTTTTTTCAGAGATTACTTTGTCTAACATCAGTCTGTCAGGAGATAGTGACAGAGTGAAGAAATATGTTAAAAATATATTTTTAGAAAACTTACAGACTGCATTACAGAAACTGCAGATTGCACCTTTAACAACAATTTTATTTTATTTTTTAGTATGTGATCCAACTTACGTTATTTTCGATTTACGAACGGTGCATAGGAACGGAACTCGTTCGTAAGTCGAGGACTACCTGTATACTGTACATGCCTTACTCATTAACAGCTGCAGATAGGCTGCAGCTCTCTGCAACCCTGCACAGAAAAGCTGGTAAAGAAAATGGATGGACAGAATAACAATGTAATTGTGGTGAAATGCAAAATTTGCAGAGCTGTAAAGTTTTATAAAACAGGGTTTGCACGAACTGCCATGACATTTTGAGCTTTGACTTGGGCCAATTGGTAGCTCTGGATTGTCCCTGGGTGTGAGTGAATGGTTGTTTGTCTCTCCCTGCGATGGACTGGAGACCTGTCCAGGGTGTCCCTCGCCTCTCACAGTGATTGCTGGACAACCCCAATGATCCAAAAAGGAAGAAGCAGGTAAAGATGGATGCACTTGTTTTAAGACACCAGCAGTTCACTCCGGTCTCGGTCTTGCTCAGATTAGTGGTCATTGCATCACTTTGGTCAAACTTAAACTCAAACGTTGAGGTCTTTAAAAGAGCTACATGACAGGTAAGATATTGACTGTTCAGGTTCACACTGAACCTCACTTCTCAAAATTGGAACTGTCATTTTAACTCTGCTAAAATGTACCGGGCAATATGTAGGAAAAACACCAGGGCAGGTGTAATTTGACTGAAAATAAATAAATCTGCAGTTTTTTTGAACCTATATGATATTACATGCCAGGAAATTCAGTAACTATTAAATAACACTGGCTACTTTATATTTGGACCAGGCTATATGGACTTTTCTGCCTCTTGGCTACTGGGAGCAATAATTAAATGCATCAAGGATGTACGGTAGTTTCCACGGTTAGGAATGAAAACAAAGTTTGACACGATCTTGCAAAGGACAGTCATTCTGTGAGTGGGTTACAAGTTAGAGGCAAAGGACTTCAGGACAGGAAATACAGGTTCTGGATAGAGAGCAAGCTGGGACTCTTATTAAACTAACAGCTGTAGTTTTTTTAAACTTACAGAAAGCCTGATGGTGCTGTGCTTCAGTTTCTCCTGTGCAATCCAAGCCCCTCGCTTCCAAGCAGAGTTGTAGTCCTGACCACAGAGTAGCGTGCTCTTTGGTGTTGTGGCTGGATCCACTGCTGCAGCTCATTATCTTTCACAAAACCACTAATATAAAATCAAACGAGCTACACCGTCATACATTTAATGCCGTTTTTACTTTTCAATTCATTCAGCGTAAAGCAACTGCAAACTTAAAGCACATTGTTCCTAACGAGCAGTGGAGCAGCGTGGGTAGGTTGATGTTTTTTTTAGGTGTACACGTGCATTATATTTATTACTTCGTCAGAGGTCAGCACAACTCGTCAGTGGATTTCCTACAACTGTGTGCGAGGGTGTTTTTCAGAGCAGCACTATGTAGCTTTAGTGGTCCCGTGCAGAACATGCAACTTTTCAAAAAGAGGCAGCGTTATTCAAGGAGCAATAATCAGCTGAACAAGCAAAGAGGTGTGATTTACAAACGTGTACTGTACATTAAAAGTCGTTGGGTAATGTTTGATTGTTCAAGTCCTGTGTTTGTAGAAAATCACCTGCTGAATTGCTGCTTTGACAATGATGTGACCACTGAGTTACCATTGGTTTAACTGGTACGGTAACTTTTTTTAAATACATTTTCCTTTGCAATCTCTTGTGGATTATCGTTTTCTTTTAGTTTTTCTGGTTCATTAAAATGACATATTGCTCCTTGTGCCTACATCTGAACCGACAAGTACCAAAGTGGCTAAAAAGAAATGGAGACATCCCTTTCAGGAACAAACATCTGCATCTTTACAGATGTGGAGACAACCAATGTCTGAAAATGTTTGTAATGGACACCAGGAAGCTCAAAATCCCTTTTATTTTTTTATTGTTAACGTACTGTACATGTTTCTCAACATCTTTTTCTATCTTATTTATTACAGATGACTAAAGGTTTGTTTGGATGTTTAACCACTGTTGCTTGAAGCGGCACAGCCTTCTCAAACGTTAACACTGGAAGATTGGTTTGATTTGAAAATACTTGAGTATGGTTTCATGCAAATCAAAGCTTCAGAAATGTCAGGTTTATTTAACGCTGTATTTACATTATATATGTTTTTTGTGCCAATTTTATTTCATTGAGCCGTGCATTTTATTTTGCCACCTTAGACACAAACGTGAACTTAAACTGATTGTGTGAACAAGGCAACCAAAATAACCCAAGTAGCTAACCGGGAGTTTTACGACACGTTTATGCAGATGAGTTTTGTTGCATTACAAGGTTGGTGAAATTTATCGTAAATATTAATTTCCCCCTGTTGACAGACCCACTCGTTGTTGCACACACCTTAAAATGTGAACATCTCCATGTCTAGTGTTTATGTCTGCCTCGTTTTATCCTCCAGTTGGAGATCACTGTTTAATTTCATTAAATATACAAATATATATATTTATGTATATCAATCCATGTGCCAAACCCAGTTCTTGTTTAGTCTGATTCATTCCAAACTCTCATTTGTACTGTAGGAAACCTTCTGTACATGTCAGTATCAAATAGCGTTTCTCTTCAGTAGTCCCTTGTAACTGGTGCCATGAAAGCAACCTATTCAAACTTGAAATAAACTTTACATAAAAAAAGTGCTGTCTGCCTGTTTTTATTTTTGCAATTGACACAATTTTCCCCTGAGTAAAAGTAGACCAGCTAAAGAAATGTAAGCAAGTAAAGTTGAATTTGTCTTTAATATAAAAAAAAAAGTAAAAAAAAAAACACTGTGGTCCAGGAACACAATACACATTTTACATTAGTTTTACAATATTGACAATAACTGAACGTGCTTTATGAAAGTTGCACACGTTCGAGATAGTTTAACAGTTAATTGTTAAACTATTAACAACTGGCTTACATAAAGTAGTGGAAGAAGTTGTTTTTTAAACATCAAGGTAAGCAGCCCTCAGCTCGTGTGTGAAAAGGTAGGTTTTAAAAATTGCCGCTGGTTGACCTGAGGCGTCGGAGCAGAAAGGAATCCTGGTCTCCGGCCTGCTGGGTTGCTTCCCGCTGAGCTCCCGGACCCTCGCCCTGCACTCTGAGACCCACCTCTGGATTTGGATGACCACGATGACTTGTTGCTGCTGTAGCCACGACTACATCCACAACAACACAAACAGAAAAAAGAAAAGTGTGTTTCAGATATATTCAGCAATATTCTCAACACATCCTTTAAAATTAGAGCTTGTATTGCTGTACCCTTTTTTCTTCTTGGAAAAATTGAAGAATGGAGCTTTCTTTCTCTTCTGCCCTCGAGCAGCCTGATTACTGAAATATGTAGATGACTCTGACTCCTCGTCGTCGTGTGTGTGGCCTCGTGTTGTGTCTATCCATCCATCTGCATCAGGCTCAGTCTGCTCTTCTGCAACAGAGACCAAAAAAAACTACCGGTAATACATTAAAGTAGAGATGCACGATATTGGATTTTTGGCCACTATCTGATATGCCAATATGTCAAATCTTATTTGGCTGATAACCGACACCAATACCGACATTTTCCCCCTAGAACAGGGGCCTGCAACCTGCGGCTCTGGAGCCACATGCGGCTCTTTAGTCCCTCTGCAGCAGCTCTTTCAAGCTTTGACCAAAACTGAATTGGTTGTTAAACAAACAACAAAAAATGACTAGTTTTAGCAGTCTTTCTGTCATTTCATTTGCAAATATGTGAATTGGTACAAGTACAAGGAGTAAAACTTTAATTTTATTTTTTATTTCTATACCCAATTCATTTTTCCACAATTTAATAATTACCTAGGTTTGTATAGTTCATAGTTTTATTAATTAACAAGCCCTCTCTTTAAAATAATCTTTTTTTTTCATTTGTCTTAAATTGTAAAAATAGAAATTATTGGTTATTTTATTTTTATAACGTCACCCCTAGTGGCCACAAAAAACCCTTCCAACAAACCTAAAGTGGCCCATGGGCCACCAGCTGATAACCACAGTTGTAGCATGTTGTGGCTCCGAACACTTTTAATTTAGTGAACAAAGGTGTAAAATGGCTCTTTTGATTGTAAAGGTTGCAGACCCCTGCCCTAGACCTACTTACAGAGATACATAGCTTTCATTACTGTGGAATTAAAATACTACATTATTCTTCATGGTCTTCTTTGTCAGTTTGACTTGCTTCCAAATGCAGATGTCAAAAAGAGGCTGAAAATGATGTAACACTTCAACTTGGATTATGTTTAATGTCAAATTTATTCATGACATTTACTCTCTCTAACACAATGACGCAATAAGACATACAAAAACAGTGCCATATATATAATATAGATATATATTATATATATAAACAACACCTTTTATATTGGCGAGTTGTTTTGATGGAATGGCCGATGTTTAACTTTATTGCTAATATCGGCCAATACTGATACCATGCAGATAATATTGTGCATCCCTACTTAAAAGTAATAATAATAATGAATTTAATTTGTAACACACTTTTCATTAACAAAAATCGCAAAGTGCTACAAAGTGCAACTAAAATCAATGATCAAATAAAACAAGTGATAAAATCAAGTAAAATCAATGATAAAACAACAAAAATCAATAATAAAATCAATTAAAAACAATGATAATATCAACTAAGATCAAAGATAAAATCATGTGGAGGCAGAGTAGGCTCGCTTAAAAAGAAAAGTCTTTAAGCCTTGTTTAAAGTCAACCAGTGACTGTGGAGCTCTCAGGTAGTCAGGGAGGGAGTTCCATAGGCGGGGGGCAGCCACACAGAATGCCCGGTCTCCCATGGTCCTTAATTTGGTTCGTGGAATGTGAAGGAGATTACTGTTCTGTGATCGTAGAGACCGGGTGGATGAATATGGTGCAAGAATGTCCTTTAGATAATCTGGTGAAGTTCCGTGTAAGCATTGGTGTGTAATGAGAGCAGTTTTGTACTGAATTCTGTAGGTGACAGGAAGCCAATGTAAAACGTAGAAGGAAAAAAAAAACTAGTAACCCAGTGAAGTGTGACGTTAGACTTCATGGTGAGTCACTTACCAGGTAGTTGCCACTCAGAGTACTTCTGTAGCACCTGAATGACTTCGGCTCCATACTTCTCCAGTTTGTCCTCGGTCACACCATCGATTTGTAGAAGGACTTCAGGGTCAGAAGAAAGCCTCTCTGTAAAGAAAAACAAAATGCTGGTTGGCAATACAGTCCAGTCCACTGTTGTCACGGGGCCAGCAACCTTAAGAGTTCAGAACCTACCAGATATCTTCTTCAAGGCGGCAGTGGAGAAGATGTTGTAATAGTGAAGTCCAAACGCTTTGCCGAGCTGCTTGCACAGATCAATGAGCTCCTTCAGGCACTCCTGAACCATCTCCTCCCTCTTGGAGATGTTCTTGGAAACAGAGGCTTTGTGTTTCCTGATGCTGGACGCACTCTCAGTCTCATAGAAGTCCACCTGGAGGTGACAAGAACCAAATAAAGTTCAATGTTTTGACCAAGAAAAACAGTGTGGTAGGGCCCCTTCAAGTAAATCAATGTCAATATACTCCAAGAGCTAAATATAAAATTTAAATCAAGAAAAACAGAATAGTAAAGCTGCACTGTCACATTGTTCCAACAAACACATTACATTTTTACATATTATTTTTGGACAGAATTTATTTTATACATTAAACTTCTCCCATAGATCAGCATTTAATTATTTTTTTCAGGCTCTTCTGAAAATGTGATGGTTACCTGCGTGTACCCAGACAGCACGCTCATGGCCTTTGGCCCGGCAGAGATGTAAGTCACAGCTTGGCCGTGGACAGTGATGTAGAGGTCCTCAACCAGGATGTTCTCCAGGACCAGTTTTTTAAAAAGACGATCTGCATTATGGCGAGAGTATGCAGCCCCCATCCCAAACATCCCTGTTTGTAACTTGGCAGCTTTCGCCCCTGACAGAACGTGAGAACATTTTCAGCTCTTAATATAAAGAGAACACAAGCAGCTTTACAGTTGTTGGAACAGATTAAAGCAGCGCACCAATAAAGATGTCCACCAGCATGTTCAGCGTCAGTCGATTCTGCTGAGCCGTCTTGCGGAACTTTGCTCCAACTTTCTCACAGTTCTCCTGGACGAACCTTACGATCTGCTTCACATCTTCAGTCACGTTCCTCAGCTTGAATTGCTGTAATAAAAACAAACCAGCCTTCATTACATTACTGCCTATAGTCATACTACTGTTTACATTTACCGTTTACATTTATTACTACCGTTTACATTTTTACTACCGTTTACATTAATTACCGGTACTACTGTTTACATTTACACTGCTTTCTATATCTACACTACTGCTGATATATATATTCTTTTTACTAGCCTTACTGCATATGCCACTTTACCTCTATACCAATATCAACTACCTCATACATATACTGTGTACATAAACTTCATATGCTGCTTTGTCACTCTATTACAAATGTCAATGCCAGAACCTTCATTTTATTTTATAGATATACTTTTTATACTTTTATACTACTATGCAAAAACTCAGGACAGTATTACACTTTTATTATTTCATTTTATGCTTATGTTTATTAAATGTTTTAGTGTTTAAATGGTTACTGTTGCACCGAAGGGACTGAGAGAAATGCAATTTCAATCCTGTGTATGTCCTGTACATATTGCAGTTTTGACAATAAAGTTGACTTTGACTCTTGACCTTATTGGTTTAACAAACACGATTAACACAAAGATTAAAAAAAATCAAGTCCTACGTTGGGTCTGGCACAGTTGTCACAGCTGACGTCCGGATGAGTTTTACAGAAGTTTCTGTCAAACTTTAGCTCCCCAAAGTAGGCGAGCAGCTGAATTCTTCTGCACTCCATCAAGTTCTCACAGAAGTGCACCATGCTGTGCAGGTTGTTGTAATGGGTTGCCTTGGCGTGCTTGTCACCTTCTCTGTCCACTGCAACCCCCCAAATAAACAAACACAATTAGGACTTTCCATGATCATAAAAAAATATTACTTACATTAATTTTGGAGGCAACTAGTGTTCATATTTTGTTACGTACTGCTGATAATCCTCTTAATGCGATGGACATCAGTGTAGGAGTAAAACAGGATGCAGTGAGAGATCTCTCCATCTCTGCCAGCTCTTCCCGACTCCTGATAGTAACCCTCCATCGATTTAGGCAGACTGGCGTGGATCACGTAGCGCACGTCAGGCTTGTCAATACCCATGCCAAAGGCTATAGTGGCACAGATCACCTGGATAATAAAACAAAAACAGCATGCAATATGTCCCAGCCTGCACTTCACAACAGGTTTGCATCATGTTTTGTATTAAATGTTCAGTCTCTGAGGTTAACTGCTTGATCTTGAGCTATGACCTGACCTGGCAGCCATCTTGATTGATCCATTTGCTCTGTACATATTCTCTTTGTCCATCACTAAGCCCAGCGTGATAAGACAGAGCCAGTATCCCAGCTTTCTGCAGACTCTCTGCCATGGCGTCACAGTCGTTACGAGACAGGCAGTACACAATGCCAGAGTCACCTGCCAGGTACAGAGAAATGGATTTACAAACAATACATCACTCATAAAACATCACCCCGAAAGAATATTCAAAACACTGTCATTCTCTAAGTATATTGCTTCTTTAAAAAGAAACATAACTGTTTTTTTAAAGTTTAATTTTAAAATATTTAACAGTTCTTCAACATCTTGCTTTAATTTTAAACCTTAAAGCTCCACTGACATGTTCTTTTAACTTTTCAAAAAATGGCACAACATATATAAATATTAAGATAGACCTCTGACCGTTTTTGCTAAAATAATGTTAAATGAATGAAAATTTCTCTCAAAATAGTTTAAAATTAGCGCCGTTTTTTTAGACCGTAAATCCGGATCTTCCGGTCACGTGTCAGCATTCCCGTTTCTGACGTCACGTCCGATACTGAACTCTGCTCAAACGACAAAAGTATAGACGCATCCGTCGAATTTAGCCATTTAAAACTACATTATAGCGATTTGGCTTCGCTATAATGTAGTTTTAAATGGCTAAATTCGACGGATGCGTCTATATTTTTGTCGTTTGAGCAGAGTTCAGTATCGGACGTGACGTCAGAAACGGGAATGCTGACACGTGACCGGAAGATCCGGATTTACGGTCTAAAAAAACGGCGCTAATTTTAAACTATTTTGAGAGAAATTTTCATTCATTTAACATTATTTTAGCAAAAACGGTCAGAGGTCTATCTTAATATTTATATATGTTGTGCCATTTTTTGAAAAGTTAAAAGAACATGTCAGTGGAGCTTTAAATGATCATTGTGACTGGATTCATTGTGACTGGATTTATTTTACATTGACTGTGTTGACCTAAAGCTCTTTGAGCTGTAGTGTTTCAGACACATCACACCAACAGGAATTAAAGTAAATAATAAAATAAGCACACAGTCTCACAAAGTGAAACTCTGGCAGGCAGCTCCCCCTCTCTTTTGAGGGACCAGGAATTTAGTCACGCTGGCAAGTTAGACATGTCTGTATGATAATGATGTTTCAAACATCGCAGTGCAGGAGGTCCGTCAGCCAGAGCCGGACCAGCGGTGGCTCCGTTTGCAGCGTGTGACTCTGCTCTGAGTGCAGCTCCTGAGTGTTTTGGGAGGGAGAGGCGCTCACAGGCTGAGCTGCTGCTGGGTCAGGTCAGGACCTGTAGAATGATCCGTGCGTTCACCTGCAGTCTCAAACTGCTCACACCGAGCTCACCGTCCATAAGACAGCACGACCGGCCCTTCTCTCCTCTGACTGAGTAAAACTATGACGGTGGTTCTTTTTATTTGTTGAGCACGGTACGGTGTCAGTTTAATTCATATTTAGATTGGATTGCTACAACAAAACCACTCATTTGAGCATGATCAAGAAAGGTCAGAGACTCTACTTCCTCAGACGGCTGAGACGAGCTGGTCTGAGAACCTCAGTCCTCACCTCCTTCTACAGGTGTGCAGTGGAGAGCATCCTGTGCTCCAGCATCAACATGTGGCATGGAGGCTGCACAGCTGCAGAAAGAAAAGCTCTGCAGAGAGTGGTGAAGGCTGCACAGAAGATGTTGGAGTCAGTCTCCCCACCATCACAGACATTTACACCTCCAGATGCAGGAAGGCCACCTGCATCATGAAGGACCCCACTCACCCAGCACACACACTTTTTGCCCCACTCCCCTCAGGAAGGAGGTTGAGGAGCATTAAGTGTAGAACCACTAGACTGAGGAACAGCTTCTACCCTGAGGCTGTTAGACTCATGAATAAATAACCAGAATAATCACTGTGAAATATCACATCATGTTGCTGCTGATCTGTTTCATGTTGCTGCTGATCTGTTTCATGTTGCTGCTGATCTGTTTCATGTTGCTGCTGATCTGTTTCATGTTGCTGTGTTCATTCGTGCTCATCTGCTCATACAGACTCATGTTCGTGCTGCTGTTTGGAGTAATGTTTTTCTATATTAGTGCTTAGCACATCTCATCCCAACTGCTCCCCAGCGCGCTTTCTATAGCTGCCCACTGCCCCACCTGGTGGTGATTGGGTTAAATGCAGAGTCAAATTTCGTCTTGTATGGAAACATACACAGATGACAAAAATGTGACATTATTATCATTATTAGTGTATTTTTAGTTGATGTTTTCTTAGTTCATATCTTAGATGTTATTACTGTTTTTCTTTTACATTTTATTGTTGGATGTAACTGGGACCCTGTGTACATAATCTTGTTTCATCACATGCACCACATGTGGTGCAAATGACAATAAAGATTCTCTGACTCTGATTTTTACAGATGACAAACCTCTATTGAGGCGACAGAGAGCTTTAATCACCAAGTATTTTTAACACTGTAGTTAGAACAGTGCTTTAACAGCTGAAACACTTACGTGGGTAGTGCTTCTTGATCCAGTTAATGCAGTCCTCGTCAACCTTTTTGGGTTTCTTGGGCAGCACACAGTACTTTAGGTTCACTCTGTTGAAGCTCATGGTAAACCTGAACACACATCAAAAGTAAAATTACCAGTGTCCGGACACTGGTGGCTGTCAGTCTAAAAGTGGACTCTTACACTTGTGGCCGAGTCATATTTAGCTGGTTGAGGATGTCTTTTTGCACACGGGGGGTGGCGGTGGCGGTCAGAGCCATCATTGGAACGTTGGGGAACTTCTGACGCAGTTCATGCAACTTCTTGTAGTCTGGACGGAAATCGTGGCCCCACTAAAAAATGATGAATAAATAAAAAACTGATGGGACGGGATGATTGACAAAATGTAGAAAATAAATGCATATTGCAAATTGTTATGCATCAAAGCAATGTAACGCACCTGGCTGACACAATGTGCCTCATCGATGACGAAGCGGGCCAGAAGTCCTCGCTCATACAGGTTCTGCATGGCTGAGATTATCCTATTGCTCGCACTCACCTGGAGGGGAGAAAGAAGAGGCATCAAAATTGAGGCGTGAAATAAATCTTAATTACGGTACTCATGAAGTTAGTCAGAAAACAAAAGTTTTCAGTGTACAGTATACAGTATACACAAATCACACAACCGCACCTTCTCAGGAGTGACATACAGCAGTTTAATGATAGGGTCTTTTCTGGAAAGCTGCATATAAATCCTTCCTGCTTCACCGTCACTTTTATCACCTGACAGACTTGTTGCTGGAATCTGAGGACAAGTTAAACAATAATGAATGTAACTCCATAGTCCATTTAGTTCCCAATTTATCATTACAGTATACAGTAATCTATTACCAAACAAATTACTTTTTATTTTATTATCTGAACAGTACAAAACTATAATATATTCAATATTTATTAAGTAATTCAAAGAAAACCAATATTTATTATTTCCACGAGTTGTACATTTTTGTGTAATAATTTCCTTTTCCTAATTTTCAGTTTAAGTTATTTTACCAGCTTCACTTAGAAAAACGCTTGAAGTGCCACGTATATAACATCGTCATTCAACGTTTAAGTACTAATAATAATAGACGAACGTGCTTACATCGAGGGTGGTGAGTTTCTGGATCTGGTCTACAATTAGTGATTTAAGCGGTGAAACAACAACAGTGACTCCAGGTGAGAGGCAAGCCGGCAGCTGGTAGCACAAACTTTTACCTCCACCTGAAAAATCCCAAATATAAAACATCAGGACAGGACTTCACAGCAGCGAATAGTTACAATAAGGTTAAAACAGTTCAATTAAAATGGTCCCTGAAATTTATGCTTCTGGAAAAAAATGTTCATCCAGTTTTAGTTAGAAAACTTTTGAGCTGTGATTATGGACTGTAGAGATCTATTCTAAAACTAAAAATGTTTTACTTAAATATTTAGGCTAAATCATTTAAAAAACTGACCAGTATTTAAAACTGGAAGAAAAATAAGTACAGGTACCCAGTATACAAGTATTATTTTTACAGCAGTGTTCTGGAAGCAAACATTTTTTGTTGCGAGACTTCAAGTGTTAGTTTTTGTGTTAAATCTGACACTGTAGAATACTGCAAAATAAATACTGCAAAAATAATACTGCACCAAAATCAACCTTGCTGCCAATCATCACCCATGTCAGGGGCTAATATTTATCCAAAAAAAACATTAAAGCTGCTATATGTAACTTTTCTAACAATATATTTTTTAACATATTTTTTCACTCTGTCACTAGACTGATGTTAGAGAGGTAATCTCTGAAAAAAACTAAAAAAAAATATTGTCCCCTTGCTTCTCCAGGTGGTAAATAGGCATTTCTAAAAAGAAAAAGTGACCCGCCATTAACCAGCCAATAAAAACAGAGTTTGTAACCAGCCAATAAAAACAGAGCTTGAATTTGAATCAGCCAATAAAAACAGAGCTTGAATTTGAATTTCAGCAGACCATGGGAGAGCAGAGCCATATATGGCTCTGAGGGGGAGGGATCAGAATGCTTTGCCTGTTGAAATTTTTTCTAAGTGCTGCAGTTCTACAGAAACTGCAGACTGAACCTTTAAGAGTTGAGGAATAAACCAAACTACATGTTTAAAGTAAAATATATCAATATTTTTACAAATGCTGTAAAGCAGACATTTTTTGTCATCAGAGACGATGACAAAGAATTTTTGGTTTAATAAACCTCTAAAGGGTTAAATGACGTCCAACCAACCAGCTCTTTACAACCTGCTGACAGGCGCAACCAAAGCAGTGTCAAGTTTAAAACATTAAACAACATAATCTGTACCGTGGCCTGCAAATGTTCATCTGGACAGAGACGGACATACTTTTACTGTCACTACTCACCTGTGGGCATCAAGACAAACGCATCTTCTCCCAGAAGAGTGGCATTGATTGCTTCTAGTTGATTGAATCGAAACTGATGAAGCCCAAAACGTTTGTGAAAAATCTTCATCATCTCCTGTGAGTGGGGGAAGTTAAAACCTCTGAAGCGGTCGTGAGCTGGGTTTTTGAAGTTGGGCTCTGCAGAAGAAAACATTAACAGACTTCTAACATTAGACACTGTACATCAGTGTGTTTTGCTTTGACTTGTATTAAAGACTATTTAGTGATTTCATTGCACTCCAGAATTAATGTAATGACACCTTGCTGCATTCAGATTGATTAAAAGTATTCTGGCAAACAAAAACACAATATAATCGTTCATGCTACCATCTAGTGGTGACAAACTTTAAATATTTTGGCCTTGACAAACAATGCACTAAGGAAATACTGTACACTTTTTTTTTAATTTAAACACGCGTTGACTTGCCTGGTGAATAAATCTTTGCGGGTTTGGGGGCAGAAACAGGCGTCATTGGTTTCTTCTCCCACGATGACTTGTTTGGTCCCCCTTCTTTTACTGTAGCAACCACAGGACTGAAGTTTTGGCTTGAAACCGATGAAGTTGAGGGCTCAAAGTAATCCGGGATATCAGAATCATTAATGTCATCTATGTCAAAATCGTCAATGTAAAAGTCATCT
>JBBPBX010019698.1:31610-44189 GCA_038048925.1 Garcialebias charrua | reverse complement strand
CAGTGTTTTTCAACCTTTTTTGAGCCAAGGCACAGTGTTTGCATTGAAAAAATCCCGAGGCACACCACCAACCAAAATTGTAAACATCGATATACTGTATTCGCCTATATTAAATATATAGTCATTCTTATCAAAATGTCTTGAATAGGAATGAAATGAACACAAAAATGTATTTTTATCATGTTTTATATTTCTTATTTCAAATTGCACTTAACATGAAATTGCACTTAACATGCCTTGAAATAAACCTGAACAGTGCCACAACAATGTGGTCTTAAAATTAAAGAGGATGAAATTGCACTTAACATGCCTTCAAATAAACCTGAACAGTGCCACAACAATATGGTCTTAAAATTAAAGAGGATGAAATTGCACTTAACATGCCTTCAAATACACCTGAACAGTGCCACAACAATATGGTCTTAAAATTAAAGAGGATGAAATTGCACTTAACATGCCTTCAAATACACCTGAACAGTGCCACAATATGGTCTTAAAATTAAAGAGGATGAAATTGCACTTAACATGCCTTCAAATACACCTGAACAGTGCCACAATATGGTCTTAAAATTAAAGAGGATGAAATTGCACTTAACATGCCTTCAAATACACCTGAACAGTGCCACAATATGGTCTTAAAATTAAAGAGGATGAAATTGCACTTAACATGCCTTCAAATACACCTGAACAGTGCCACAATATGGTCTTAAAATTAAAGAGGATGAAATTGCACTTAACATGCCTTCAAATACACCTGAACAGTGCCACAACAATATGGTCTTAAAATTAAAGAGGATGAAATTGCACTTAACATGCCTTCAAATACACCTGAACAGTGCCACAACAATATGGTCTTAAAATTAAAGAGGATGAAATTGCACTTAACATGCCTTCAAATACACCTGAACAATGCCACAACAATATGGTATTAAAATTAAAGAGGATGAAATTGCACTTAACATGCCTTCAAATACACCTAAACAGTGCCACAAATTGTGGTCTTAAAATTAAAGAGGATGAAATTGCACTTAACATGCCTTCAAATACACCTGAACAGTGCTACCATTCTCTCTACATTTTACTCACTTAGTGTGACGCCTGTGCCTGTTTGGATGAACACAAAGCTGATATTCTGGCAGAAGAAAGACACACACGAAGCTCTTCCTCAACAGCTCTAAGTCTCTCTCTGCTTTTAGTTTTTATGGCAGTTAGGCTGGAGAAGCTCACTTCACACAGATATGTTGTGGAAAATGGGAGCAATGTCAAAATAGCTTTGTTTGCCAGAAAGGGGAACTCCTTGGCAGCAGTCAACCAAAAACTATCCAAAGGAAGATCAGCAAAGCTCAGCTTTAAACCACGATTTTGTCTCAGTTCAGTTCTTCCTGCTCCTGTAAAGTCATGTTCCTGCCAACATGCTGAGCTGTATGGGTCCCTAACAAAGTCATAGCATACCTGAACTGATGACTCAAAAGAGATGTAAGCCTCGCTGTACAGTCTCACGTTCACGGATTCTGCCTTCTTCTGATTTCCACTTGGGCCTTCATCTGGGTCCGAATTTTGTCCAGGGACCAGACCAGATTTAGTATTTTTTCTTTTGAAAAAGTTTTCCATCGCTGTTTGTTTGAGAAGGTCCTCACTGTTTGTTTTGCTCACTGCTACAAACACGTCACGTTCATGTGCCGCTACTTCTCTTGTTTTAATGTGCGACGCTATGCTCCATACTGCCACCTATCGCGCGGTAAGGAAATTACACCAGTTAATAAAAAATTCATAATTTACTAATTTTACACGGAACACCAGACAATCTCTCGCGGCACACTGGTGTTCCGCGGCACACTGGTTGAAAAACACTGGTCTAACATCAGTATGTCAGGAGATAGTGACAGAGTGAGGAAATATGTTAAAAATATATTTTTAGAAAACTTACAGACTGCATCTTTAAAGGTTCAGTCTGCAGTTTCTGTAGAACTGCAGCACTTAGAAAAAATTTCAACAAGCAAAGCATTCTGATCCCTCCCCCTCAGAGCCATATATGGCTCTGCCCCCTTGTGGTCTGTTGAAATTCAAATTCAAGCTCTGTTTTTATTGGCTGGTTACAAACTTTGTTTTTATTGGCTGGAAAATGGCGGGTCACTTTTTCTTTTTAGAAATGCTTATTTACCACCTGGAGAAGCAAGGGGACAATATTTTTTTAAGTTTTTTTCAGAGATTACCTCTCTAACATCAATCTAGTGACAGAGTGAAGAAATATGTTAAAAATATATTGTTAGAAAAGTTACATATAGCAGCTTTAATTCTCATGGTTTTCACGAGGCCTTGGCTCACAGAGCTGCTGGCTCCTCTGAGCTCCTGCTTCACTTCTGTCTCCACTAAGTCTCCATCCTGCAGCGAACTCAACACACAGACTCTCAGCAGACACGTCTCTGACACTTTCTTTGTGGTTACAGTTTCAACCAAGTGTTCGTTTTCCTGTCAGCTGTCAGAACACAGGGTCAAACGTGACGCAGTGTGAATCATCACGCTCACTGCTGCGTGTGTGTTTTCCACAGGACCACGTATGCACTGGCTTACCGGCAGGTGAGCAGAGCGGTGTCAGCGTCACATCTGTACCCAGAGTGCTGCCCAGGGTCACATCTGTACCCAGAGTGCTGCCCAGGCTGGCGAAGATTTCACTCCCACAGCTGCAACCAAGGTAACGTCCAGAGATGTGAGGAAGAACCACACGAAGCCTGATGTTGATGTGTCACCTCTTAATGTTCATTTGATCAATACCAAACAAAAACAAACAGATTTCTTTTTACAAACCCCCGGAATTTAGGGTCTGATCGCAAACTCAACAAGTTGGAAAATATTTTTTTACAAATTCATTGCAAATATTTTTAGGCAGTTTTTATATTAAACTCAAGGGAGGGAGTTTGAAAATGTATTTAGACTTCCTGATGTTGTAAGTAAGAAAATACTAGATTAAGTTTTATGTGGCTCATATCTCAGCAAGATAATTAATCATTTCATTAAAATTACCGTATTTTTTGGAGTATAGGTAGCACCGGAGTATAGGTCGCATTGTCCAATTATCACCAATAGATTGGAAAAATCCCTAGATAGGTCGCACCTACGTTTAGCTCTGCTGCAAATGTCTGCCACAGGAGCGCACAGCAAGGCTTTTAAGAAGATTAACACTTAAAAACAATTATTTGTTTGATAAAAATTATAGCAAATATGTGTCTGAGCTGAACTTTTCCTTAATAAATGAACGTAATTGTGAAATGAGCTGGATTTAAAAAATTGTTTCCCGAAAGTGATAAAAAGCCATATATAGGTCGCACCTGAGTATAGATCACAGGCCATGAAAAAAACATAAAAAGGTGCGACCTATACTCCGAAAAATACGGTAAATGATGTTAGAAGTGAAAATCTGTAACCAAATACAATACAGCTTGGTACATACCTGGTACTTATCTGGTACACAGTAATTACCAAGTAAGTATCATAAATGTACCCACTATGGGGGCCGAGATGGTGCAGAGGCAGGGCAGCCAACTCAGGACTCGAAGGTCCCGGGTTTGATCCCCGGTCATTGCACACCTCGTGGTGTCTCTGACCAGGACACCTTATCCCCAGTTGTTCCCCAGGCGCTTTCCATAGCTGCCCACTGCACCACCTGGTGGTGGATGGGTTAAATGCAGAGCGGCAATTTCACCATTTTATGGGAACATACAATGATGACAATACATAGACATTATTATTATTTATATTATTATTATTATACTTAACTGGTATGTACCAGGCATACTTGGTACTTACCTGATGGGTATTTGGTACTTACAGGGACAAACCTCATACATAGTGGGTTCATACTGGTTACCTATAGTATAAAGTATGAATCTGGTATGTACCTGGTAATTAACGAGTAGGTACCTGATATAAACCCAGTACTTGTCTACATACCAGGAGAGAACTATGTATGTACTTGCAAATACAGTACCAGATAAGTACAAGGTATGTAAATGGACTGTACTTATACAGTATAGCACATTTCTGTCTTATTGAAACTCTTAAAGCTCTTTACAACACAATATGTGCCTCATTTATCCATTCATACAGCTCTCTACTAGATCTATACAAAGAACAATCAGTGATTTATCACATTCATACACTGATGGGACACACATCAGAGGCAATGAGGGGTTCAGTGTTTTGCCCAGGGACACTCAGGCATGTGACTGCTGGTGGAATCAAACCCCCAACACTTGCATTATAGGACGACTGCTCTAACCACTCAGCCACAGCCGCCCCATGTCTCTTCCTCCATGCTGCTATGTACCAGGCATGTAGTTCATTGTTATGGTCTGCCTACATGTACTCACCCGGTAAGTACTGGGTATAATGTAAGTCTCTGTAAGTACCAGTACTCGGTAAGTACCAAGTACAGGTACCCCTCGAGGTACGTCAGGGATTGGGACCTACGTGTGTGACTTAGGTCGATGTTGTCGTACCTCGCGGACCAAAAACACATGCCTGTCGTAGGTCCGCGTTTCTGACATAGGTCGCGGCTATACCGCTAACGGAGCGCCGCACACATATTTAATGGCATGAGACTGAACAAGCAGACATACTAAGGCCATAAACACGCACAGAACTGCACAGTAAATGAATACTGTACTGTACAATAAATAAAAAATATAATGTCTTACTTTGAGCCGGTGGCCCCGACTGCCAGGCGGACATTTGCGGCGAGCTCCCGGCCGCAGATGGCCCCTCCGCGGCATGTCGGCTCGGTGTCTTCGCCTGTGTTAGCTGCTTTGTTAGCTGCTGTCGTTAGCATGTCGGGCGGCGTTGTGGCCGCCGATCGCGGGGCGATCCGCGGCTGCTCCTCCGGACCTGAGACGTCCACAGAGTTGACCGAGTGTTTCCAGCTAATTTATCCGTATGAGGCAACCCTGATCGGGCACACGGAGCCAGCTGACAGTAGCCTCTGGAGCTCCATTGCAGTACAGTTGTAAAATGGCGACCGGAAGTGGCGAGCGGAAACGACCGGAAGTTGCGTAAATACGATAAATTTCTAATCAAAACGTAAAATTAATAATTATACTTTATTTATAAAGCCATTTAAAACAACCACAGCTGCAACAAAGTGCTATACACATGAAATTAATAACTTTTAAACACACAAAAAAAAAAATATATATATATATATATTTTTTTTTTAATCATATTTTTATTAAATATGATAAAATCGTAAGTCTGAGTTGCCGTAGGTCGCAGGTGTCGTACCTCGAGGGTTTCCTGTACATGGGAGCAGCTGTAGATGAGTGGTTGGAGCAGTCATCCTCCAATGGAAGAGTTGGGGGTTTGATTCTACCAGCAGCCACATGCTGAAGTGTCCCTGGGCAAGACACTGAACCCCTCATTGTCTCTGATGTGTGTTCCATCAGTGTATGAATGTGATAAATCTCTGACTATTCTTTGTATAGATCTAGTAGAGTGCTGTATGAATGGGTAAATGAGGCACAGATTGTGTTGTAAAGAGCTTTGAGTGTCTTAATAGGATAAAAAGGTGCTATATAAGTACAGTCCATTTACTGGACATAAACCTGATAAGTACTGGTTAATACTAGGCATTTACTAGCTAAGTACCACTTGTGCATTTGGAACTTACTAGATAAGTTGAATGTATGCACCTGGTACATTTATGATAAGTACAGGGTACACACTCTGTACTACCTTGTAAGTACAGTAGTCCCTCATTTATCATGGATGTCAGGGACCATGCCGCCAAACTCAAAACCTTAAAAAATATATTAATTTTTATAATGGGTATACTCACCAGAGAAGCTGAAAATGGCGAAGAGATGGAAATGAAGAATTAGCTGTCCAGTGATGATGAAGTTGATGAAGATGAGATGAAACCAGGCGCTCTGTCCTTCATAATAAAAGTGTGAGATGACATCCTTTTCCAGAACAGGCCCGTGTCGTCCATGTTAAAAACTTGTTCCGACCTGTAGACCCCTCGGGGATCAGATGTTTGAACTCGTGTTAACAAACTCCTCTGCTCCTGCTGTCGGAGGACGCAGCCTCTCTGTGCAAAGAAACACTTTTTAATCCAAATCGTCTTAGAAAATATTTGAACCAGCCCTTGCTGGCACTAAATACTGTACAGTGTTTCGGTGGTTGAACCAGGTGGTTGAAAGGTCCAGCTTCGTGCCCCCTCCTCATTTACATCGCCATGTCTCTTCCTCCGTGCTGCTTGCTGCAAGATGATCATACAGTACAGATGTTTCACCTTTGGTGTTGGTATCCAAAGTGATGTTTTTTTATTTAGTTATTTCTTCAAACATTAATCCACACGACCAACGCAGCTTCCATCTTAACAATCGTGCCGTAGGCGGCCGGCAACATCCGCGTAGGTACAGCCATCTTAAAGTTTGTCCAGAAGTTCCGCTTTCTCTATAATCGTCAGCATCTTCCACTGGCATGTCGGTTCACCGCCAGAAACTTTTGAACACACAGACTGTTTAGAAGACATAACACAGTTGTAACGCTTGAAGTTTAGTAGAAAAAGAGCAACGGTAAAAAGACGGTAACATCCAATCAGCAGCCGGGAAATCAGACCTGAAGGTTACTGATGCAGTCATCGGCTGGGTTACTAAGCACAACGCTCCGTTTCCTAAAAACACGTGTCCTCACATGATTGACACTTTCTTGTGAATCTTATGTTCGTAAAGTTTAATTTTCTGAAAACAAAACTTTACCGTGTGACATGAATAAAGTTTTACATTTGAAAGGCTGGTTGAGCAGTCATGACTTCGCCAGTGGCCGGAGGCACTTCAGTACAGCACTGATTTGAGGGAAATGTAGTCCTTATGAGTGGTGACTACAGTGCAGTGGAGGCTGAATGAAAGAAAACTACAAAACGGCAGCGTCTGACTTACTATTTTTTTGTCATAAAATTTTTCACATCCACATACATCATGTGTAAAAATATATATATATATTTGTCCAATATTATGGACTGTACGTCCACAAACCGAGATAGAGCGAGTCTTCAAAAGCTGAACCGCAAAGTAGCGAGGGACTACTGTACTGGGTATAATATACCTGTTAAGCACCAGTTAAGAAGCATGTGAGTACCCAGTACGTACAGGGCTGTATGATGTATTACTGCCTCATAATCTCAAGTTTTCGTGTTTCCTGAATGAAGAACGTGTATTTGTATGTGTTTCTCAGCTGTGTGTGAGGAGCCCTGTGGAAACGGTGGTACCTGCCTGAAGCCCAATAAGTGCGCCTGCCTTCTGGGCTGGACTGGACCTCAGTGCCAAACTGGTACACACAATTTCTTGCTGATCTGTTTTCCTGTTGCTGTGTTCATCTGTGACCATCTACTCATACAGACTCATGTTCGTGCTGCTGTTTGGAGTAATGTTTTTCTATGATATTAGGGCTTAGTTGATGTTTTTCTTAGTTATATCCTAGATGTTATTACTGTTTTTATTTTACATTTTGTTGTTGGATGTAACTGGGACCCTGTGTAGATAATCTCATTTCATCACATGTACCACATGCGGTGCAAATGACAATAAAGACTCTCTGACTCTGACAAACCCAGTCCCACGCAGACCTACTTGCAGAAAAGAAGTTTAAATTTCCATCTGACTGTGTCTTTGTTTCCTATCAGATGTGGACGAGTGCAAGGGGAGGCAGCCGTGCACGCAGCAGTGTGTCAACACAGCTGGAAGCTACAGATGTGCGTGCAGAGACGGCTTCAGGCTCACTGGAGACGGTCGCTCCTGTCAGAGCATCCCCTCTCCTCCTCCTCCTGCTCCGCCCTCCAGCACCCAGGCAGCAGAGGGCGCTCACAGCGATCTGGGTAAATCCCAGTCTGCTTCTGGTCTGTTTGTCTCCAGGACAGAGGAAGAAACATGGCCAGCCTCGCGCTCCATTATTACTTTTGGTACGCGCTATGCCACTCTCAACTCGTACCGTGAGTAATAATGCACTGCGACTGGTACCCACTCCAGACGGACGGCTCCATGTGGTGAGACGAGGACCGTTTCAAGTTTGATGACGACTCAGTTCACAGTGAAGCAACACATCTGCCTTCAATACAACTCCCGTGCTAATACACATACTTTTCTCCCACACACTACATTAGTTTCTCTAAAATTGCTGTATTGTTGTCTCTCAACAAGAAAAAGTCCATTTTTGTTCATGCGCACATCGTGTCTTAGCAACAAAATATTCCAGCAATGTCTACAAACACGTTGGACTCCAGGATATTTCTTTCATGTCCTATTCTGTGTCGGCCTAATTGCTCTTTAGGGGATATTAAGCAACAAGAAACCTCAACACTGGCTTACCTTTGCCTGATTCCTCCAAACGCTTTCCAGCTGGAAGATAAAATAAATTAAATTAAATTAAAAGCCCAACGTTCTTTGTAAGAAGTCCCACTCCTTTCAGTTATAGCTATTTCATTCAAAGCAAGAAAATAACATGTGCACAATCTCATGCAGATGTTACGCTCAGAGTGTGTGTTGTGCAGGACTCTCAGCTACTACCACACCAAGTTTGACCTTAATTTTTGTACAGTTGACTGAAATAGAGCCATTTTGTGCTGTCTCATTTAGATTAGCGGTGGTGAACATCTTAAATTGGATTGACGCCAAAAGTTAACTGACTGTGGACGTACATCCAGTTCTCACTTTCTAAACGTTTCATCAAAATCTATTCAGTGGTTTGTGAGATATTATGCTAACAGAAAGACTGGCTTAATGCCAACAGTTATTTCTAAAAATCAATACAAATACTTCACACAATGCTCAGTACTCTCATGTGTAATGTGTGCATTATGACTGACAACACCAGTTATACACAATATCAGTAAATTGGTTGTTAAAGACCGTGTAAAGTGAATTTCAACATTTTCTTAAATAAACATTATAAATGTGATAATTGTAATGTTGTAAATGAGTAAAAAGTCTCAAAATTGTAGCTCAATTAATTTTGAAGTTATACATGAAACTGTGTATAAAGACATGTGTGTTTCAGGATTTTTTAGGCGTGTTTTAAACGGGACCGCGTTTCGTCACGCGGTCCTCATTAGTATAGCCCACCCCCTGCTGCTCCAGTCATATAAATTGTTCTTCGCATGGGTGGAGCCGTTCACTCGCGACTCGCAGATAGCATCAGATAGCAATAGCATAGATATTTTGTTCATTGTTAGCCTGTTATGCCTCGTTCCTGCATCTTCCCAGGATGTTTTAATGGTCAGGGCACCTGCTACTGACCGTCTCCCTCCTCAGCCTCCGGACACCGCCGCCGCCTTTCCTGTTTCTTTTCTTTCTTTCTTTTTTTTTATTGCTAAGCCTGTGCCCTACAAGTTCACAAGCTCCTTTTTTGCTAAGAAAATGCGACAGGTCCATTGCATACTTAGTTATCAACGTGATTACTCTTTATCTTAATCACCAACACAGCCCTCTTTATCTTAATCACCAACACAGCCCCCGCATGCGATGTGTCGGGTCGGACCGGTGCAGCCGCGCGAGTCCGCTCATCTTCTAAACACAGAACAGCGGAGTTATGAATTATAGTTGCGTCCTCAACTTTAAAAATAAAACCAGAGTTGTTTGTGCACTAAAAACAGCGTAACTCTTGGAAAAAGGAGCAAACAGAGCAGGTTTACTGATGAACCTGTCTTCCTCCTCCACACAGTTCAGCTCTGAGCGAGAGAGTCCTCCTACTTGCTCTCTGAGCTGCAGTGCTGCGCTGAAACCACGCCCACGTGCTGACACGCCCCCACAGTTCTAGACTAAGGGAAAATAATGTATTTTCATGATTTTTGACACTTAATTTTATAAGGAAAACAATGTTTTTAATCAGTCAGATTTATATGGGTGATTAATAACACATATTTATGCCATGTGATAAACTAAAAACACAAATCTAATTTCACTTTACAGTCTTTAAAACCAGTTGAGTGTTTTCTAAGTTCAGTTGGCTATGGTGGCCATCTTGAATTAGATTGGGTTCAAAGGTTAATCAGTAAGAAACACATACAATAACTGTTCCTGACAGTTTCAATACAATTTGACCTGTGCTTCATTGGATATTTTGCTAAAAGCCGGACTAAGTTGACTATAAATAGTTGATGGTAACAATTTTGACAAATATTTTGTGTTATCTGTCAGCACTCAGAACATCAAAGTCAAAGTCAACTTTATTGTCAGAACTGCAATATGTACAGGACATACACAGGATTGAAATTGCGTTTCTCTCAGTCCCTCGGTGCAACAGTAACCATTTAAACACTAAAACACTGAAACATTTAATAAACATAAGCATAAAATAGTAAAAGTGTAACACTGTCCTGAGTTTTTGCATAGTAGTATAAAAGTATGAAAATTTACACCAACACTAAAACACTAAACATTTAATGAACATAAGCATAAAATGAAATAATAAAAGTGTAATACTGTCCTGAGTTTTTGCATAGTAGTATAAAAAGTATAAAAAGTATATCTATAAAATAAACTGAAGGTTCTAGCATTGACATTTGCAAAGAGTGGCACAGCAGCATATGAGTTAATGTACACAGTATATGTATGAGGTAGTTGATGTTGGTATAGAGGCAAAGTGGCATATGCAGTGAGGCACATAAGGCACATTGGGCATCCTTAAATAAGGCTAGTCAGAGAATACTGTATATGTATCAGCAGTAGTGTAGATATAAAAGTAGTGTAAATGTAAACAGTATTAATAAATGTAAACAGTGAATGTAAACAGTAGTATGACTATAGGCAGTAATGTAATACAAACATTAGTGCAAATATGAGAAGTAGTGCAAACTGAATGAGCACATGACCGAGAGTTTAGTGAATAACCCGTTTGATGACACAGAGTCCAGTGTTAAAATCTTTGTGTTGTGTGGTAATGTGTGAGAAAGTTTTTTTGTGTTAAGGCAGTTCAAATGGGAGGGGAGGCAGAGCAGGCAGAGTGTTTAGCATTCTGACTGCCTGATGAACAGAGCTGTCTCTCAGTCTGCTGGTTCGAGCCTGGAGACTCCTCAGTCTCCTCCCTGATGGCAGCAGTCTAAAGCGGCTGTGTAGTGGGTGTGTGGGATCACCTGCCATGCAGAGGGCTTTCCGAGTGAGGCGTTTGCTGTGTAAGTCCTGCAGTGAGGGCAAGGAGGTGCCGACGATCTTCTCAGCTGCTCTCACGATGCGCTGGAGGCTCTTGCGGCAGGATGCAGTACATGCACCAAACCACACAGTGATGCAGCTGGTCAGGACACTTTCTATGGCACCTCTGTAGAAGGTGCACATGATGGGGGTTGAAGCTCCAGCCCTTTTCAGCTTGCGGAGAAAGTAGAGACGCTGGTGAGCCTTCTTGGCCAGTGATGCAGTGTTCCTGCTCCAGGACAGGTCCTTTGAGACGTGCACTCCCAGGAACTTGGTGCTGTCCACTCTCTCCACTGCGGTGCTGTTGATGGTCAGAGGGGCATGTTGGGCATCCCTCTTCCTGAAGTCCACAACAATCTCCTTTGTCTTCTCCACGTTGAGAGTGAGATTGTTGTGTCCGCACCACAAGGCCAGGCGGCTCACCTCGTTCCTGTAGTCCGTCTCATCGTTGTTGCTGATGAGACCCACCACTGTTGTGTCGTGCGCAAACTTGTGTTGAAGATCAGTCTCAGTTACTACCACAACAAGTCTCAGGTCCATATTTATAGAAGTGACTGAGTGAGAACTATCTTTGTGTTTTGGTACGTTGGTTTGTTGTGGAAGTCATCTTGATTTGGGTTCACTCCAAAATCTATCAGCTGATGTGTAGCAAGTGACAGATTTCTGAAATCTTCATAAAAATGTGTTTTGTGGTTCATGAGTTATTTTGCTAACAGACACACGCACATGGAGGCAAAATGTTGTTTTAGAAAACATATGAAGGGGAGGTTACTGTTTCATGCACTTTTAGAGAAAAACAAGTGTCTGAGTGAAAGATGGCCACGTCTCCTCCACACACACTCCTGTGTGTTTGTCAGAGTGTGTGCAGAAACCACAGACTGAACGTGCTGGAAGGAAGTTCTCCTCCACAGCTTCATGATGGATGTCCAGGCCGCAGCCGGAGCTGCAGAAACCCGACACGTTCAGACGCTGCAGAGCCATGCTTGTGCTCAGGATGCATTTTGCAGCATGCTGACTTGTTGTGTTGTCTGTTGGAGCCACAGACTTTAACACTCGCACGCTCCACTCTGCCAAACACTCCAGCTCTGACGACGTTGTGTTTTTTTCTCCTCCACTTTTGGCCAGAGTTTGAGTTCTCATTCCAGCTCCATCAACCCTGTCTGCTGGGGGTCACAGCCCCCCTCCCCCATTTCCCTTTAGCACCTCCTCCTTACACTCTTTCTCACTTATTTAACTCTGTTATGGAAGCACATCTGGGAGAGATTGAACGTATCCCAGTCTGTCTGCAGAGGTGCAACATGAGAATGTGTGTGCGTCGACTCGGGATGTTCCTCTCCAGTGGACAGAGTTAGATGTCCTGGATGTGATGAAGGTTCACAGAGGAGATGAACTTTTGCCCGTCTCT
>JBBPBX010019698.1:8547-28615 GCA_038048925.1 Garcialebias charrua | reverse complement strand
AATAAAAACAGAGTTTGTAACCAGCCAATAAAAACCAAGCTTGAATTCGAATCAGCCAATAAAAACAGAGCTTGAATTTGAATTTTAACAGACCACAAGGGGGCAGTGCCATATATGGCTCTGAGGGGGAGGGATCAGAATGCTTTGCTTGTTGAAATTTTTTCTAAGTGCTGATGTTCTACAGAAACTGCAGACTCCACCTTTAACAGAGGTCAAGCTGAAATGTCATGTGATGTTAGCACACAGTAAGTTATGCTGCATCATGCACTGGATCATGAGTGGGTTACGTTAGTGTGCCTCCAAACTTTGAACATTACGAGGTTGGACCAAAACAACCGTCATTTATTTTACCACGATCGAAGCCGATGGCGTGAACGGCAGCGGGTGATGTGCAGTCCTTCAAGAAATGTTAGGACTTCCACTTGAATATGTTCTCGCTCTGTTCTATTCACATCTTTTATTTTCATTTTAGTTTTGTCTGCCAGTTTCATTTTCTTGTTTTTATATGTTTTGACTTTTTTTTTTACGATGAGCTCCATCGACTGGGCTGAGTAGTTGGTGAAAGATAACCATGACGGAGTGTCCAGAATGTTTTCCCAGTGGTCGTCGTGTGTCGCAGAGGCAGCGCCATCGCTTGAGTTTTGAACAACATCTGTACAAGTTCTGCTCAGAACAGTCACAAAGATCCAGCTTGTGTCATTATGTTCACTCCTGCAGGGAGAAGGCAAGAAGTGTCCACGTCTAAAAACTGAACAGAGGGAATCATCAGGTCAACTGGTTCAAATGAGCCTTCAAGTGTGTTCCAGCAAAATGAATCATACATGCAGAGGTGGACACCAAAATACAGTAGAACCTCTAATTATACATTGTGTCCATCCCAGCAGGTGATTTGTGGAAAAATCATATTTTAATCAAAACATTCCCATTCATATGAATGTAAATGTAATTAACTAGTTTCAATGACACACTTCTACCATCAAAAGAAAAAAACACAGCCCTCACCGTAACGGTTGTTTTCAGAACACAAGCCGCGTTTTAAATTATTGTGCGAGGAATTAAGAAACACCAAAATCACACATGGATTTAGTTTACCTCACAACTTTTAAAAATGTCTGCTGACATACATTAATTCAGATGAAGGAGGAAGAAGAGGTTCAAGTTTTCAGTCGTGACTCCTGAGATGTCACGAGGGATGTTGCTGTCTCTGCACCGAGTCCAGATGCAGGACAGGATGTTAGGGTTTTTATTCAATGCGCGTGTTTGTTTCTCTCTGTAACGATGTTGTTGTACAGATTTATGCAGCTAATGTGCACAACCAAGAGTTTTCTAAAGAGCATTTTATAAAACTGACCTGTCAAAACGTGAGCGCACAGGTTGTTGGTCACATGAGCTCAGTGAGGCCGCAGCTGAAGGTTCACACGCTTATCACAATATTCAGGTTTCACCAGAGAGCCTCCAGACAGGAGAGAGGTGCTTTACACATAAAGTCAAGCTTCTGTGGTTCTTCCACAGGAGGAGGCTTCAGCCTGGTGGAGAACATGACGGAGGAGGTGCAGAGCCTGAAGAACAGAGTGGAGCTCCTGGAGAAGGTACGTGAGAAACCCCCCGTACAATTACACATACCACATTTTACCATAAGGGGCAGATATAATAAGATTATCTTCTTTCTGCTCCCTTCATTTTATCCTACTTGTATTCTTGTATCTGATGAAACTGTTTTGTATTGTTCTTTTAAAATGAATGAATAAACATCAAATCAAAAATATTTTCCGGTGTATAAGTCACAGTTTTTTTTTATATAGATATATATTTGTTAGTCCTGCGACTTTTATGCCAGAAAACATGGTACATAAACATATTTTTCTTGAGTAATGTAGGATTTTCTTTTTTCCTAACCCTCCCCATCTCGTCCAGAAGTTGCAGTTGGTGTTGGCGCCCTTCAGCAGCTTTTTCCCTCCGTCAGTGGACGAGGGAACTTCAGAGAAGACCACCTTGCTGTCCCACTCCTTCCAGCAACTAGACCGCATCGACTCCCTCAGCGAGCAGATCGGCTTTTTGGAGGAACAACTTGGCACATGTGAGCATGACCTTTGACCTTCTGTTGCTCTTCCAAGACCGATTAAAACTTTTTTCTCCAAGGAATAAATTTTTTACAACATTATACCTTAATTGTGCACTCAAACTCAGGAAACCAATGTTTTTGAACTTAAAGATATAAAAAGTTAAAAAGGTGAGACCTGAACTAAACAGTTGGAAACTAAAATATAAAAACACATATTCTGTTAAACACTTCTGTGAGGTTTTAATGTTTTGATGCAGCTGTGCTGACATTTAAAGCACAAACGGTCCTGCGTTCCTTGAAAGCAGCACACTGCTGAAGATCTTATGAAGACGGACCGAGGTGTGGCCACTCGGGTCAGTCCTGGAAAATACTGTCACGTGATGTGTTCGTGCTCACAGCACTGGTTGAGGATGACTCCCAGCTACTACCACATCACATCTCAGCTCAATGTCTCTACATTTAACAAAGTAATATCTCTTTGTGTGCTCTGAGAAGTTGCTCACCTGTGATGACCGTCCTGAGTTGGGTTGACTCCCAAAGCTAACCGTTCATACAACCAGTGATTACTTTTCAAAGTCAAGTCAAAGTCAACTTTATTGTCAGATCTGCAATATGTACTGTACAGGACATACACAGGACCGAAATTGCGTTTCTCTCAGTCCCTCGGTGCAACAGTAAACATCTAAACATTGAAACACTGAAACATATAATAATAGACATAAGCATAAAATAGTAAAACTAACACTGTCCTGAGTTTTTTTTTTTTTTGCATAGCGGTGCAAGAGCATGAAAATCCACACCAACTCTAAAACTAAAACATTAAACATTTAATGAACATAATACTGTCCTGAGTTTTTGCATACTAGCACAAAAAAAAGAGTATAAAAAGTATAACTAAAATAAACTAAAGGTTTCTAGCATTGACATTTGCAAAGTGGCAAAGCAGCGTATGAGTCAATGTACACAGTATATGTATGAGGTAGAGGTATGAGGTAGTTTTTGAGGCTTTTATTAAAATTCATCCAGTGGTTCATGAAATATTTTGCTAACAGACATTCACCTAAATAGTTAAAGGCTAAATAAATAATTGGGATCAGTCAGACCTTGGAGTGTGTGATGGAGAGGACTCTCAGCTTCAACCACAACAAAGTTGATCTGAAAATCAGTCTGACTGACTTCTAGTCATCTGTGTGTTACCCAAGGCTGGTTAGCTGTGGCAGCCATCTTGAACTGAATGACCTACACATGTTAACCAGCTGTAGACGCACGTCTAATGCTTAGTTTGTGAGAGTTTCAATGAAATCTGTCCAGTGATTCATGAGATATTTTGCTAACAGAATGATGCAGAAGCAACACTCTCCCTCTCCTCCCCTGCAGGTTCCTGTCAGAACAACTAGCAGCTGAGCGGGGGGGTCGCCTCCATCCTGCAAAAACTTTCACCACCTCCTTCCTCGTCAATGGTACCAGCGACAGTCGGTGTCACGTTTCATCACCACTGTAGCTCCAACTCAAACCCTGCTGGGGGTCAAAGGTCAGCGTAGCCTCTTGTTTTTATTTGTTTTGTATCAGTGCAGCTCTGTCTCCCTCCCAAACCCCCACCAGGGCTCCAGCTGTCGCAATGAGAACATCTGTATTTATATCTAAGTTATGAACACTTTTACTCACTGATGTAGTTTTTACACGTTTTGTAATAAAAAATAAAAGTCTGAATGAAAAACCATCGAGTGGGCTCTGGAAACTGTATGAGTAGAGAGACGGTTTCCTCGACTGCAGAGGGAAAACCAAATATAGACGCTGAGCTGTGACGATCTGTGCTCTGATGTGTGTGTGTGTGTTTGACCTCCCCTGACTAACTGTAAAAACATCTAAATTGAGTAAAACGTGACGTTTCAGTGTTTCCTCACTTGAAGGCTGCTGAGAGCAGAGGTGTTGCAACTCGGTGAGATGAAGCAACATCCTCCAACAAACAGCTGCACCAGTTTCAACACGGACAACTCGTTTGCAGATCATCATGACCCTTCACATTTCACTCAGCTTCGTTTAATCAGTGCACGTAACTCGACTTGTTCCTTTTGTTTTTATAGCATTTTAAAATTAAAGGCCTAGCATTTCTTGATGCACATTTTGACTGAGCTCATCTTTTGTTGACCAGTGACGGAGCTGAACCCAGTTCATGAGACCACAAGCTCCATCACCGAGTTAGACACAGTCAGGTGTATCGTTCATTAGCTGTGGCAGCCATTTTGAAATGGGGGTCTGCAAAAGTTAATCAGTCATAGATGCACATTCATGACTTTATAAAAGTTTTATTAAAACGTTTAGTTCTTCATGAGATATTTTGCTAACAGCTTGCACTGTTGTCGGCAAAGTTTAAAACATATGACGTGATGAGCGGTGCTCAAAGGTTTTGTTGAGAATGAATCGAGGATACGCCGTCAAATTTCAGCTCATCGTCCATAAAACTGATTGAGTTATGGACACGTTTGTGTTTTATTATTAATATTGATCAGTCATTTTGTGTTCAGGTGAGTCCAAAAGTCAATGAAATACAGGACACACATAGAACAAGAACTTTTTTAAACTTTCATTAAAATCCAGTGGTTCATAAGCTATTTTGCTAACAGACAGTTGACTCAATAGTTAATGGCCAAGTATTTAAAGCTCTACGAGCTCCGTTAGTGCTCACCTGCTCACACACACATTTCAACGCAATATTTGTAAAAGAGATTGAATTGCAGTTTTTTTTTTTTTGCATAATCTCTGGCGTCCGTTTTGAAAAGATGTATGGTGTGCAAGTAATGATAGTTTCTTAAGTGTTCACTGAAATGTGTTCACTGGTTTAGATGCTACAACTGAACGAACACACACACAGACACACACACACACATCTCAACTTTGGGTTCAGGCATCGGGGCACAGTTCTCATTTTGTACACAACTTGTGAATTAAAACAAGTTTAGACATGACCTTGTCCGTTCGTCTGCCTCTTTGAACCACAGGTTTATTCATTTATCACTTGCTTTATGATGGTGAGCTCTGAAGTAGTCACATATGGACAACTGCTTACAAAAGTATCAATAAACTTCATCTAAAGATAAAAAAAAAAAAAGAGGCTAAAACATTTCAAATCTCTCCTCTGATCATGTGAAGAAGGTGCTGTGATCTGCTGAGATGAAAACTGAACTTTTAGGACATGTTGGTTCAGACCTACCCCCCCCCACACACACACACACACACAACACACACACACACACCCTGATAACACCACCCCCACAGTGAAGCACGGTGGTGACAGCATCATGCTGTGAGGATGTTTTTCCATCAGCAGGGACTGGGAAACTGGTCGGAGTTTAAAGGAAGAGGGATCAAGTAAAATACAGAGAAATCTTTGATGGAGATGGTGTTCCAGAGGTTCTGGGATGGAGGTCCACCTTCCAGAAGGACCATGACTATAGGCACACCGACCTGGGGTCTGCAATAAAACAAAACTTTTCTTCACTTTTCTCAGCTGTACAAAGCCTCTTCATTTGCTTCAAGCTTGGAATATAAATAACACAAGTGTTATGAAAATACACTAAAATAAAATTACAGTTTGTTGTCCAACAGAGTTCAGTCAGGTGTGGACAGTTTCTTGTTTTCTGTTGAGACGTTTCATCTTTCATCCAAAGGACTTCATCAGCCCGGAGAGTCACAAACAAACTCAGTATCACAAGCAGCACACTCACATTGTGGGACAACCAGTTTGATGGTGATAAGATGGGTTTCTGGGGCCCCCCTCTCCCCTGTCGACTCCTGTGCGGCAACCATAGCCAAAGTGGTTCAAAACTTCAAAGTCCATGCACAATAATCCAGGTACAAATCCAACAAAGTGCAGTCAGGTCATCTGGATGGTTTCATTATTTGATACAGTTCATTAGAGTTCAGAGAACGTTCATTTAACCAGATTAGAACAACCGTTCTCACAGGAAACACACGGTCTTCAATCACATTTTAATTCTGAACTCTTCACGCCCTTTTATTCATTTTGATATACAAAGTAAAAGTAATGCCACTACAGTACAGGTGGTCCCCAACTTACGACGCCCCCGACTTACAAAGTTCCGACTTTATGAACTTATAATTAATAAAAATATGAAGAAAAAAAATTGTGTTTAAATGTTCTTGATTTCATGTGTACATGTACAGCACTTTGTTGCAGCTATGGTTGTTTTAAATGGCTTTATAAATAAAGTGAGACCACAAGCATTATTATGTATTTTAATTATGTATTATAATTACATAATTGTTAATTTTTAAGCCGATGTTCAAAGTTTGCGGCAGTTTCCGGCAGTGCCCATGAGTTTAGCCTTAGCCAGTTAGCTCCAGCCTCATAGCTCCAGCCTTGACAGCCGGCTTTGTCTGATCAGAGGTTCCTGCGCTCGGATACATGATCTGGAGCTGAACGGTGGTTTTGTGGAGGAAACGGATGGGCGAAGCAAAACGACGCTGTTGACCACGTGAAGCAGCAGACAGCGAGCCGGACCGGAGTAGCAACGAGCTAACATTCTAACAAGCCTTGCTGTAGGATGCACAGTTGGATGCTAATGCCCCATCGGGGGACACCAAGCTGATGGGCGGCGGCCGGGAGCTCGCCTCCATGTCCGCCTGGCAGCCTAAGATGTTGTCTGGACACCGAGCTAACATATAAAAACGTGGACAAAGCTGCGGCAGCCTTGGAGGGGCCAACGCCAACGGGTGCTGCTAATGGTGGGGCTTAACATGCTAACGCGGAGCAGCTCGTTTTGGATGGACGCCGCGGAGAAACGGCTTTCAGTAGGTTATTAATTCTTTTTCTGGCTACAAATGTATGAAGTCAACATGCTAACAGTCCTTCCTGTAAACAGTTTGGACCGTGTGCAGCAGCTCGAAATTGCGGAGCTCGGACGTGCGAGAGCTAACATGCAAAAAGACGAGACAAGCTTGACCAGCTCAAAGTAAGAAATATATTTATTTTTTTAGCCCTGGACTGTAAGTGTTTTGTGATAATTATGTAGCCGTGTTAGGATAGGCGAAGTGCTTGGTAACTGTTTATTAACGTACATGTACGTGTATCAGTGGCGGCTCGTGTGGTCCCCGACTTACAAATTTTCGACTTACGAATGGTGCGTAGGAACGGAACTCGTTCGTAAGTCGGAGACCACCTGTATATTAGAAAGTTTATTTACTGATTTTTTTTTTCTGATAAAAGGCAGAAACCACCATTTAGTCAACTTGTATTTGCATTTTATTCAAGGCAATCTGTTTATTTCCAATTCCTATTCTCAAAATGACACATTTCTGTAATAAAAAAAACAAACAAAAAATACTTCGTACAACATTTCAAATTAATATGTACAAAAACGTAATGGGTCATTTCTCCTCAGCCTTTTGCTTCATCATGATTAAAATGTTGAATTTTCCAGTGGATTAATGCAGTACCTAACACATTAGCACAAACTTAATGCACTGTATTAGTATTATTCTGTAATAATCACAAAAAAAGAAAAAACTAAAGACAACCAAAAGATAAATATAAATTTCATTTTTTAACAGGGTTCAAAAAAAGTTTCAAATGAAACTAAACTTACGTGAAAAAAAAGTATTTCTTTTAATGCAAGACATTCGTTCACATTTTCTCTGAACAAATGAAATGAAACTGACACACAGACACGCACGCACACACGCACACTCTCAGGAGGATGTCAGTGTTGCTCGCACCGTTCATCTAAAATTACACTTTGGTTCAAAAATAAATCAGAAAAATATATTTTGTTTCTCCAAATTAAACACGACAAGTGCTTCAATAGTTTGGGGATAATTTAAATCATTTTAGACGTTAGACTCTCAGAGGGGGCTGAGCCTCGACCACACAAACCATGTCTTTTTATAATGAAATACAATGGACAAGAAGAAATAAATTAACCACTCTGTAAATATTAAATCCTATTTTTGAAAGAAACAATTTGGTCAGGTGCTTTATAAACTTTTGGATACAACTTGTAGAAGTTAAATGCTCTTTTACAGACCACAACAAATACAATAAATAGAACTAAAGTAGCAAATAAAACGGGTTAGTTATACTGTATAGTAGTTGGATAGTTAACAGTGTTAAACACAAAATCCTTCTGTATTTAAAGTAAGAATGATTAAAACTACGGCTGCGTGTGTGTGTGACAGCATGTGCACACAGCTCAGATGAAGTTAAACGTTTGATGCATCACATGCCAGCTTTATGAGCATGTCGTCCTCTACAGAAAGAGCACCCTGCTTCACATTCTCAAACACTGTCAGAAGAAGACGCTCAGCTGCATCAGGACCAGGACGAGGTTCACGCAGATCCATGTGGTCAACAGAGAGCGTACGACAAAACAAACTCCTCGGATAGAAACCGTACGGGACAATCCAAAGTGCAACAGCAACAACTTAAGGCCAAAATCTTAACTCATGCATGAATCTTAACCTAAATGATGCAAAGTAGACTTGTTTCTACTTGAAGTGAATAAAATCTGGGACAAACAGTTGATACATTTAAATAAGCCAACCTTTTGAGGAAGGTTTTCATTTTCTATTTGTTAAAGAAATAGCTCATTTTTGTAGTGACGTTTTAATACCGTAGATCACTTGTGACATCTGTCAAAAAGCAGGAAGCATGATGAAAAGGGTTAACTCCTCCTCCACACTGGGCTAACCACTAGCCAAACATTAGCGAATATTAAACCTTTACACTTTGGCATGACAGTTGTTTTCTGAATGGAACGTCTGGAGTGCATGTGTGAGCACAGAGCGAGCAAACGTCGGAGTCAGACGGTGCTGAATGCATCACACCAGGACAGTTGGATGCACTTTTAATTCATCAGCTTAAACCCAGTATCAGCCATTCACTGAGAGGTGTTATCAATAAAATGTGTGGAAGCCAAAGGTTGAAGCCACAAGGGAGCGCCCCCCAGTGGCTGGCTGCAGCACAACCTACAGGTCCTGACATGTTCCTGCTTTTTCCCCCATTTATTCATTTATCTTGATTCACATTGTTCATTGTTATCCAAGGTTTAAAGTCAAGTCTTTGACTGGCCTGTGACTGAACAGGACCGCCTGTGGGCGAGTTGGCAGGGTGTGTGTTCAGGCGCACACTGGATTCAATAAAGAATCCAAAAACGGACATTCTAGATTTAATTTTGAACAACGGGAGGAGGCGGAGACACCTTGATTTGTGTTGATGGTCTCTGCACAAACGAAAACTGTCATGCAACAGAGTCCAGGTTTAATGTTAGAGTTGTGTTGAGCTTGAACAGGAACAGGCCCTGGTTCGGCGAGTCAAACTTTTACCATTTACTTCATACTTCTTGCTCCATGACTGACATACAGTATGTTTTAACAACCCTGTTGACAGAGCATCACTTCAAAAATGACTAAACTACCACCGAGGCCAAACATGTTCACAATAAATAAACACTGTGCATTGTTCTCTACCAAGGTTAACCAAACCTTAAATGAACTAAACTAGAATTTTATCACCTTTAGAAAAATAAAATCAAAATGAAAGTGATGCTAAGTGACTGAAACACATTTGACCTTATTTAACCTTTTTGGGAACAGATGTTCATGTTCTATTTGGTAATAATTGGTAAACTCAATCAGCCCATCCCAGGCTCTTATCAACGAGTCTCGTGTTACTGACCAACACTCAGCCAGCGATCATTTAGACAGACAGTCTTTATGGCACAACACATTGAACTTTGGAGCTCTGATGGTGCAACAATCTGGAAATCGTTCATTTTAAAGAGAATTTTTTAAGAGTTCAAAGCATCAAAAACAACAGGTCTGTAATTATACAAACTGAACAGAGTCAAAAGAGACCCACAGCTTCATGGTACGATTCAGTCAATTCGGTTTCACAAAAAGAAATTGAACCATTTTAGTGAAATACTGCAACAGCACACTTTCATTCATTGTTTCTGACATCATTAAATATTTAAATAAGCTATGGGTCCTTGAGCTGAAGAGCCGCGACAGACAGAGTTCAGTACATGGTGACAAAATCAAATATGTCCACGTGTGAGCAGATCCTCGCTCCATGAAGCCTGCTCCGTTTGCTTCGAGGCAAAAAGACCAAACCAAAGACGGCACACACCAATGATGGCCAACAGAAGAACACGAGTGTCCCCATGTCACTAAAACTAAGGCATCATGACAGGGAAACATCATATGCAGTGACATTAATGAACAGAAAAGAAAAAACTGCTCAAGTTAATCAGCTGAACAGAAGGCAGATGGAGAGAAGAGGAAAAAAGGCCAAAAATGAAAAATAAAAAGATAAACTGGTTAGAAAGCGGAACAATAATGAAGCTTTCCAAAGCCAGAGGATAAAGCAACAGAGAAGGTGGACAGAGCCATCCAAAAGGCATGCATGAACAACACACATCCAAAGTGTTGGGCTTGCCGTCCGTCACTCCACTCGCGGTGTGCAGAGCAGCGCTGAGGGTCAGGACTGACCGTGCTGCATCCGGTCCAGGATCCACTACACAGGATGACACCTGTCCCATGTTGCTTCCTGACCAGGCAACTGGACAAGATGGGAAAAGCAGGAGGTTTGGAGAGGGGGAGGTCTCAGACAGGAGCAGAAAAACAGGCTGGCAGATGTTCAGTGCCTCGAGGGGCCATTGCTCTGGGCGACAGAGTTAGAGATTTCCAGGAAAGCGGCGCGCATCAGGCTGAAGGATTTGTCAGAGAGAGACGACACATCGTCCGATGTCATCCCCTTCGTCTCAATCTTTGGAAGGATCTTTAATTTAATGGTCCCTGCAGAGACACAAACCTGACCGTCAGGAAGCTCGTGGACTTTTTCACACCCAGAAATCCTGCCCACAACTTTTTACACAAAGTTTAAAACAACGAGAAAGACAGAAGCGGGGTTACCTGATTTGAACTGCTTTTCCTTCCGAAGGTAGAAGTTGTTGTAGGAGGAGAACACTACAGGTATGATGGGCACCTGGAAGAGAGGACAGAAAGGAACAAAGGGGTCATCCTGTCTGAGTGCGACGCAACTCAAATTTAATCCATTTAAAGACAAGAAAGAAAGATATGCATCAAATCACACAAATTCAGGACGACGGTAACAATCTAGTACAGCTAACAGAGGTCGAGTGTCTCTCAAGGCCCAGACGGGCTCTTCTTCTTCCACAAGACAGGATGAGCCAAACGTGTCTTCCCCCAGGGACGTACTGTTTCCTCTCAGTCTGAGTACACGTGTCTCTGGGCAGCACACCTTATCCCCAAAATGCCCCCGGGCCCTTTCAATAGCTGCCCACTGCACCACCTGGTGGTGGATGGGTTAAATGCAGAGACTAATTTCAACATTGTATGGAAACATACAGTGATGACAATGTGATGATGACATTATTATATTATATTATATAGAGATGCTGCACTATTACTCAGCAAACCATCACTCTCAGGTGTAAAAATAAAGGCCTAGCCATCCTTCAACAAATACCTTTTATGCATGAGATTTAGATTAACATCATCATATGTTGAGAAATTTAAGAGTTTTAACCATTTTTGTTACAAACAGTTTTCAACAATGGACTCAGCATGAGTGAAGATGAGGCAGAAGACCTTGGAGAATGATGTTTTTCACACAAGGCAGCTGACTGCTCCGTATGAGGTACGAGAAATGTGCGTTTGTTTGTCCTGCGCTGTAGACCATCTCCTGATCTTGGAGCGGTCTCCAGTCCGTTTACATTCACACTGCATTCGAACCGCACTAGAGTTCACTTCAACCGAACCGAGCCCTAGGCGGACCAGAGTTTGCTTTTTTGGTCCTTATCAGAGTTCAATTGCAAATTCACATCTCCCCAAACGAACCGAACTTTCTGAACAAATGGACTAGAGTTTGATTAAAGTGGACTAAACAGGGCTGGTGTGAATGCACCCTGACCCACACACCAAATGAACACCAAACAATGTTCAACAAAACTGCTCAGGGGGCCACAGTTTCTGAAAGCCAACATCTCGGGGGCTGGACATCCAGCGACCAAAGTCATTATGCACTGATTGCAGTTTTCTGGATGATCAACAATCTCTGAAAAGCCCGACCTACTAATTCTGTTTGTAAGCGACACTGTCAGGTGTTATAAGGTCACAACGCACCTTCAATGTTCCAATATTGTTTTATAGAAAAACATGCCCTTGAACAATATCCTAGAAGCAATACAAACTTGTTTTAACTGGTCATGAGGTATTGCTCTGAAATATAAACAAAGTTCAGACAATTGTTGTTAAAACTAAAAAAAAAAATCAGTAACACCGGTTTCTCATGTAAGTATGGGTCGATCTCCAATTTTCCAAAATTAAGGAAATTGGGGGCGATTTATCGGTGCACCCCTAAAATAAACCAAGTTTTACAATGATCTGTTACATTTTAAATGCGTTTATTTTATTGCATTGAATCATAAATGCAATAAACAGATTGAAGTGTCCCACAGGCGGAAATGGCCCACAGGCCACGAGTTGAATAGCCCTGCTCTAGCTCATCATCTGTAACATCTGTAATTTCAGTTTTTTAAGGTTAGTTGTCTGTAGCAGCCATCTTGAGTCAGCTAACTTTATACACACACACACACACACACACACACACACACACACACACACAGGCAAAAACAAATATCTGCCTCTGAGCCTGTGTGACAAACTGCTCATTTCTTTTCTAACAAGCTTCATTTTTGTAGCCTCCCACTTCTGATGCACATCTCAGTCAAACAGAGATCAGTCTTTTCACAAAGAGGTACGGGGAAAACAAAATCACACAAATTGAACAGTTTTCTGAACAAATTTGTGGTTTTTAATGGATTAAAAAAGTATTTTACTATCATTCCACTGGTGTGAGCCTGCATGTGCGCTCTGTAACATCAACCAAAGAACAGAGACCTCCCAGCTGCATGCAGAGATTAAGATGAACAGTCAGCCCTTTTCTCTGATGACCTGATGTCAGAAGTTTGGCAACACATTGAAAAATATAGAAAACATCTCCCAAAAGGTTAAAAAAAGACATTTCTAAATAAAAGGGCTACACAACATTGTATTCTTTTAGATCTGTGCTGACAGCAGATGCATCACATCAGGCAGATAGCACCCCCATGTGTCTGGATGAAACTAAACATTAAATCGTATTTATAAGTCAAAGGTTTGCAGAAGTTTCCTGGAATCCTGCCAGTTTCCTCAGCTCCACGCTCAAATTTAACTGAAGAAACAGGATGAATGTGTGACAGACTGGTTTCACTCACTCAGAGAGGACAGAACACAAACAGGAAGGCAGAGGATTCAAATATTTACTCACTTGTGCCTGAACTGCCAAGTGGAAAGCACCTTTTTTGAAAGGCAGCAGGTCCCCATTCTGGTTACGAGTTCCCTCTGGGAAGACCCACAGCCGGATCTACAGAGAGTGAATTTATCAAACCATCACCAGAAACCATCAATGGAAAGATGTGGTGCACTTTGACTGGACTGCTGGAGTACCTGCTCATCCAGCATGGTTTTGGCAGCGTCAGCCATGACACTCTTGGCATCGCTAGTCTTCTTGCGGTTGATAAAAACGATGCCTCCCAGCCAGCAGATGAGGCCCACAGTCCCAGCGTAAACCAGCTCCTTCTTGGCAATTGTGGTGCAGCGGTCGGGTAAAACCTCCATCATACCTGAGGAACACAACATAGCTTGAAGTTTGCTCTACATGCACTACAAAACCTAAAGACACATTTTCATTCATCTCTAATGCAACAAGACTAATTAATCAATGCAAATAGTAAACTTCACACTTTTTAAATTCACTCGTTTGCTTGAGCAAAGGTTGTGTTTATATACATATCTCACTGGGCTGCAGCTATAAAGGCTTAAATTGTGAATAAATATGTACATTTTCAATGTTCGACTTTTGCAGACTTGCTCCATCGCAGTTTGTGGACGTACAGTCTATAATAAAATACTAAAAAATGTACACGATACATGGCTGTCGACTTTACAGTAATATTACTGTACTCACGTAGTTGGGACAAAGTTATTTATTATTTTTATTAAAGTTTTTATTCATTTTACATATAAAAAAAACAACATAAAAGATAATGGAAAAAAACATTTCATAAATATGTAAAAAAATCAAAATACATAAAATGAAAGGTGGCAGAAAGAAGAAAATTTTCTTATTTTGTCTGCCCCTTTTTTCCAAAAAAACAAAACAAACAATTTACAAACAATCAATTTAAACAATTAACTTCCAGAAACAACAAATCAATTTAGTAACATTTCACACTCAATAATCAACAATTAAATTAGGATGCATTACTTAAAGCTTTAGTATTTTGCTAGCAGTTTAGACTTGATAATTATTTTGAATTTCATCACAGAGTTTACATCTTTAACATCTTTTCCCAAAACATTCCACAATTCCACTCCCTTATTCGAAATAAAACGTCCCTTCAAACTAGTCCTATATCTAGGTTTAACAAACATTTCAGTTCCTTTTAAACTGTAACAGCTTTCTCTCTTTATGAAAAACATTTGAACATTCGCGGGTAGCATATTCTTATGAGCCTTATACATTACTAACAAAATATTATAATCTACCAATTCATGAAATTTCAATAATTTGAGTTGTTTAAATAATACATTTGATGGATGACGATAAGGCTTTCTAGCAATAATTCTCACCGCTCTTTTCTGCAAAATAAAAATAGAATTTGTTATAGTTGTACAGGCTTTACCCCAAACCTCCACACAATAAATTAAATGTGGAACAAAAATTGAGTTATATAGCAAATAAAGAGCCCTATCATTTAACAAGTCCTTTAGTTTATACAATACGCCAATAGATTTAGATAACTTAGTTTTAACAAAATTTACATGCTGTTTCCACGACAATCTCTCATCAACAATTACACCCAAAAACTTCACCTCATCCACTCTACTTAGTTCAACACCATCAATTTTGATAGAAAATGTATCTATTTTATTTTTGCTAAATAACATATAGTTAGTCTTATCTAAATTTAATGATAACTTATTTAAACTAAACCAAGTTTGTAATATTGAGATCTCCTCTTTTAACAACTCAAACATTTGTTTCAAATCATAACCAAAATAAAAGAAGGTGGTATCATCAGCAAAAAGAACACACCTTAGAATACCAGACACTTTTACCAAATCATTTATATACAAAATAAAAAGCTTAGGTCCCAGTATAGAACCCTGAGGGACTCCACATGTGATTCTGTTGAGTTTTGATCTGGTATTGTCTATCTGTACAAACTGACTTCTGTCCTCCAAATAGCTAGATACCCATTTCAAGGTCAGTCCTCTAAAACCATATTTATTTAACTTCGAGGAGAATAGTGTGATCAACCGTATCAAAAGCTTTCTTTAAATCAACAAACAAACCCACACGGTGTTGCTTTTGATCAACAGCAGTGGAAATTTGTTCTGTCAATTCCATAAGAGCCATAAAAGTAGTTTTTAGATCTAAAAGCATATTGGCTGTTAGTTAAAATGTTATAGTCATCAAGAAATTTGTCTAATCTAATCACAAATAATTTTTCAAGAATTTTAGAAAATTGTGGTAATAAGGAAATTGGTCTATAATTATTGAACTATTGAAGTTAGTGACACAAAAATAATAATTTTGGACAGGTGCCGCCATTTTGTAATTTTCTTTCCATAAGCCTACAAAGTATTGCCAGTGCAAAAGAACTACATTACCCACAAGGCAACAGTGCACTTCTAAGAATTCAAGAGTGCTTCTAGCCAGCTGCTTTCTAACAAAAGTAAATAAAAGTTTGGATCCGATCCAAATTAAAAAGTTTGGTCCTTCATAGAGACTGGTGCTTAGTGACTGCAGAGAGCCGATCAGAACCGGACCAGAACTACCGTACTTCCAGCATCATTGGTCAATCTGAGTTCTGTTTGCCAGCCAGGGAGCCTCTCGAGTGGGGAGCATTTCTTGGAGGTCCGGTGTCCTCTCCGAAGCTCACCCGGAGTTTTTCCATCAGATTTTTCTGGATTATTTGGACTTTGTGCTGGCTCTCTGAAGGTTCGGCTCTCTCCAAAAGCATCTTGGTGCTCACCGGCTGCAGAGAGCCGATCAGAACCAGACCAAGGCTCGTGGGTCCCCATATAATGTTGCAGTAGCTACTGTGCAGTATGTGCATGTTGTGAGATTGACATAGGTTTAAGAGTTTAGAACACTGCAAGAGTGTGGGAGGGGTTTATAAAGCCTTAAAATATATATAAATAATAAAATTAATACAGTAGAATGTTGCTTTCACTTACTGCAGGTGGGTTTGAAACCGAACCCCGCAATAAACGAGGGACTATTGATCCAAATAAATCAGCAGGTATTTTTAAATTCAACAAGAAGATACTAGTGAGAATTAAAAAGAAATTTCACATTTAACGCAACTTATTGTTGGTAAATGGTAAATGGAGCTTATTTATATAGCGCTTTCCAGCCCCCTATGAGGAGCCCCAAAGCACTCTACAATACCAACCATCCACCCATTCATACACCGGTAGCGGCAGCCTGCCATGCAAGGCGCTTTCCAGTCCTACCGGGAGCAACTCGGGGTTAAAGGTGCTATGTGTAACTTTCTGTAGCGTGCAGAACTTAGAAAAATTTTCAACAGGCAAAGCATTCTGATCCCTCCCCCTCAGAGCCATATATGGCTCTGAGGGGGAGGCTCTGCTGAAATTCAAATTCAAGCTCTGTTTTTATTGGCTGATTCAAATTCAAGCTCTGTTTTTATTGGCTGGTTACAAACTCTGTTTTTATTGGCTGGTTAAGGACGGGTCACTCTGTGTTTTTAGTGTTTTTATAAATGCTGATAGAGAAGCAAGGGGACTATAGTTTTTTTCAGAGATTACTTTGTCTAACATCAGTCTGTCAGTAGATAGTGACAGAGTGAAGAAATATGTTAAAAATATATTGTTAGAAAAGTTACAGACTACATTACAAAGTTACATAGTGCAGCTGTGTCTTGCCCAAGGACAACGACACATGGTGTGGGGAACCGGGATTCGAACCGCCAACCTTCCGATCAGGGGACGACTGCCATTACCACTATGCCACGGCCGTTCTTTAACTGCAATAAATGCAACATTTCCTTATAAAGAATATTCATTTACAAATAATGTGTTCACTATATTGACAAAAATTACTAGAGATGTTCTGATCATTCGGCCACTGATCACGATTGTCTGATTTCCGTTAAAAACTACGCCGTTACGATCAATGCCTTTCAGTGAAAATCATAATAACTGATCATTTTGCAGCCTGCAGAATGAATATATANAAAAAGGCTCAGCAGAGGATGTACTTCCTGCGACAGCTGAGGAAGGCCAAGCTGCCGGCCAAGCTGATGGTGCAGTTCTACACGGCCATCATCGAGTCCATCCTCAGCGCGTCCATCACAGTGTGGTACGCCGGGGCCACTGTCAGGGACAGACACAGACTGCAGCGCATTGTGCGCTCTGCTGAGAAGGTAATCGGCTGTAGTCTCCCATCTCTCCATGACCTGTACGTCTCCAGGACTGTGAGGCGAGCAGGTCGGATCACAGCTGACCCTTCTCACCCTGCATACGGTCTGTTCGAACCACTCCCCTCAGGCAGGAGGCTTCGGTCAATTGGGACCAGAACCTCCCGCCATAAAAACAGTTTCTTCCCCTCTGCTGTCAGACTTTTGAACACTCATAACCATGTTACCTCATAACTTGCCTTGGTCGCTGTATTTTGTATTTTGATTGCACCACTCTAATTGCACTGTTTCTTAGTAGGTTTTGTTCACTGAATATTGTATTGCACCACTCTAATTGCACTGTTTCTTAGTAGGTTTTGTTCACTGAATATTGTATTGCACCACTCTAATTGCACTGTTTCTTAGTAGGTTTTGTTCACTGAATATTGTATTGATTGTATTGATGTTTTATGGTTTATGCTTTTTATGTTTTATGTTTCTATATTTTATGCACCGTTATGCCGAAGCAAATTCCTAGTCTGTGAATCCTGTTCATTGACAATGGCGATAATAAACAGAATCTGAATCTGAATAAATCAATGTTTGGAGATTTGACTTTCTGCACCATTATCCTGTTGAGAGCCTGAATGTTTTCAATCTGTTTAAGATTCTGTTATTGACAGCTGGAAAATGTTTTCAGTTGTCCTTTTGACTGAATAGTTGCTGCATTGTGCCTGCAAGTATTTCATATTTGTTGTCTAGAAAAAATAAATAAAAATGTTTTTGTCCAAATTAAAGTGATTTTATGGTTCCTATTTTCCAGATCACGTAGCAAGTGGCCCTCATTTGAACTAAATCAAAACATTTAAAGCCAATCCATGTGATCGTATCAGGAGCAAAGAAAAAACAAACAAACAAACAAACATAGGAGCATCCCTAAACATTACCAACACCCCCCTCCCCCCCATAATTGAGCAGCCCTACTCTGAGTGCAGCACTGGATGAAATCAAAGTGTAATACACAGTGTGTGTAAACAAATTCAGATTTTTTTCCTGCAATTTTTAAGAGCACGTTTCAGGAACAAGACGTCATAAAGGACTGATAAGAGTCTCCAACGTTCAGTCGTAGCACCAACAGGTCCAAAGGTCCGGAATAATCATTGGTCTTTCCATTTTCTACCTCCACAGCTGTGTAACACTCTGAATCAGGGCATAAGCAATAAAATGTAGTTAAATGTAAAGATAAAACAGATTTCGTTATCGTTGGGAGTTGTTTCCAGATTTCATCAACCTCTGCACAGTGTGCATGAGACATTGAAGGCATAAAATGAGAGAAAGTGGGTCAGCATCAGCTAAATAAATCATAAGAAACACCAGAGAAGGGTGATCGGGTCTGAATCGAGATGAAAGACAGAAAAAACAGCACAGAGTACCAAATTTACATGAAAGAGAAGGAGTGTTTAAAAATGCAGCTCCATCTGTGGAGGTGACGATTTCGCTTCCAAACAGTCTCATCCCAGCAGCTCCACCAAGAGCAGCTATTAATGGCAACGTGTAGCAGTTGGCATGGCAACTTGAGATGCCAAATCAGCCTCATGTAGCGTTTCCTCAGCACTAATTAGATGCCTGGTTTTCCCCCTGCTGTCACTCTCATTGGCCCCAAGCCTGGCCTCATCACTCACCAACACCGTGAAAAACACTCGGCAGCAGTGATGGGATGGAAACACACCGCGGCTAAATTAGTGTCTTTTACACTCAGATTTAGGAGCAAGGAGATAAATGTTGAAAGGCTTTAGAATGACGACAAGCACAGAGGGTGAAACAAGAGCCAGTTCTAAAGCACGCTCATTATTTAATACTGACAACAAGCTGGCACCTCAAATACCAAAGATTTAAACTAAAACCCTTTAATGTTGAACAACGATGGCTTTGTAGCCGTTTTAGACACACATTATAATCACATTCATGTGGGCTCGTAAGCAGTATTTGAAATGTCATGCTTAGAAGGTGTTGAGAATGACTCGGGTCAGTATCTGTAAAACTGCCTGAATAATAGACAGCTTTGTGTTTTGTCAGATTAGTTGTCTATGGCAGCATTCTTGAACTGGATTGATCCCAAAAGTGAAGCAGTTGTAGATCAGAGTCAGAGTCAGAGAGTCTTTATTGTCATTTGCACCGCATGTGGTACATGAGATGAAAACGAGATTATGTACACGAGGTCCCAGTTACATCCAACAACAAATGAAAGAGAAAAACAGTAATAACATCTAGAACTAACTAAGAAAAGCATCAACTAGTAATACACTAAGCCTAATATAGTGGGAATAAACAGCAGCACGAACATGAGTTTGTATGAGCAGATGGTCACAGATGAACACAGATGAATACAGCAACAAGAAAACAGATCAGCATCAGTATGATGTGATATTTTGCAGTGTTTATTTTTTATTTTATTTTTATTTATTCATGAGTCTAACAGCCTCAGGGTAGAAGCTGT
>JBBPBX010019697.1:10579-27766 GCA_038048925.1 Garcialebias charrua | reverse complement strand
AACACTTTTTTCCTAAGATTTAAACATATTCATCTTAAAAGCTAAAGTACAATATATAAATAAATAAACAACACATGTTGACTAGAGTTGAACAAATTCTATTTTTATTTAATCACATTTTGCTAATAACAACCAGCATAACTTATTTGTGTTAGTAGTGTTATGTGTTAGAATTTTGTTAATTTAAAAAAAAAAGCATTCAATACTATTGACCACACTATTCTCCTTGAAATTTTTGACAAATATGGTATTAGAGGACCAGCATTACAGTGGGTATCTAGCTATTTGAAAGATAGGAAACAATTTGTACAAATAAGTGGTGTAAAATCTGACCTCTGTGATATCACATGTGGAGTTCCTCAAGGCTCTGTACTTGGAACAAAGCTATTTCAATGCCAGCTGATTCAATGGCAGCTGATTTGTATTGGATCGTTTTATTTATGATCTGCAATGTTTTTATGTTTTTCGTGTTGTACTTCATTGTCTGTGTTGCCTGTTGCGTGTTTGTTTGTCCAGCACTTTGTGTGGACTTGTTCCTGTTTAAAGTGCTTTATAAATAAAATGGTATGGTATGGTATGGTATTTATTTTATATGTGAATGACTTGGTAAATGTGTCAGGTCTCCTTAAATGTGTCCTTTTTGCAGATGATACCACATTTTTTTTTGTTTGGGTAAAGATATAGAACAAATGTTGGAGTTGATGAAGACCGAATTTGTCAAAATACAAACTTGGTTTAAACTTAAAGGGGACCACATGTAAGTATTTAAAATTTTTATGTTATGTCTGTGTGCTATCTTGACAATATTAATTCATTTTAATACACAAAATAATTCTTAGATAATTAATTATACCCTTTTTAATTCTGCCATTTTTAACTTTCGTTTTGAACGACCGGTTTCTGATACTGAGTTCTGAAGTCCACGCCCTTCAACGATCTGTTTACGCCCTCTGTAACAGCCAGTATCTGTAATGTGTTGTTGTTTTAAAATTAGCTCTTTTTTTATTACTCATTTGACTTACTGTTAGTGCTAGCTTAAGATAACTTACCGAAACCCGTCTGAGCGCGCCGCAATTTGCTGCTCCTTTTAGCATGAGACCACCCGAATCCGATGCTAATGTTAGCTTGTTCCTCTTCCGGTGTTCGCCAGCTCCGCTCGTTGCACGCGGCGATTTTGGGAGTTATCGCTGTTCCAGTCAAGACAACACAAAGTTCACCAAGTGTCTCCCGTAAATTAATCCGTAAGGAGAAGGTCCTCGCTGCTGCGAGGCTGCTGCGAGGCTGTACAGTTGAAGCTCCGCTCCATCGCGCCAGAAGAGGGTCCCGTTGCCGCCGGTCCCTACGCCGGGGGTCTGCTCGTTTAATTTTTGCCGGCTGCGCGTTGGGAGCGATCGCAAATACACTAAAAATTGAACTAAAACATAAAAATAACAATTATACTTTATTTATAAAGCCATTTAAAAAAAAACAGCTGCAACAAAGTGCTGTACACATGAAATTAAGAACATATAAACAAAAGATGAGATGAAATCATGAAAAACAACAGTCATGTGTTTAATACAGAAGTGGGTTGAGCCTAACCAGGGGTTGCTAGGTGAGGGGCTGGACTCAGGGTTGAGGTGGGTTGTCCTAGCGCTTGTGACGTCACAAGCGCGATTGATTTCAAAACGAAACCTAAATTATCACAGTAAAATAAATCTACTTAGAGTAAATAAACCACTGGGTGCATTTTTTTGGCCTTAGGACTGTTTTTTTATGAAGTAAATACCCAAAGTTGAGTAAAAAAAACATTAAAAAGTGAATTTTGCATGTGTGGTCCCCTTTAATAAATTATCATTAAATCTAGATAAAACTAATTACATGATTGATTACTGCAATTCACTTCTGTTTGGCGTCAGTCAAGCCACCATTGCACGATTACAACTGGTTCAGAACGCAGCTGCCCGATTTTTAACCAGCACACGCAAAAGAGAGCACATTACACCAGTCTTGGCCTCCCTTCACTGGCTACCGGTTCATCTTCGAATCCAATTCAAAATTCTCATGTATGTCTACAAATCGCTGAACAGTCTCGCCCCCGCCTATCTCTCGGATCTGATACACCCATATGTCCCTCCACGTGCTTTGAGGTCAGAGGATCAGGTACTCTTAATAGTTCCAGAAACTCGCCTTAAGCGCAGGGGTGACAGGGCGTTCTCTGTAGCAGGCCCAAGACTCTGGAACGAGTTACCGCTGCTCATCAAACAGGCCCCCTCCCTCTCGGTTTTCAAATCCCGGTTAAAAACTCACTACTACTCCATTGCTTTCAATGCCAGCTGATTTGTATTGGATCGTTTTATTTATGATCTGCAATGTTTTTATGTTTTTCGTGTTGTACTTCATTGTCTGTGTTGCCTGTTGCGTGTTTGTTTGTCCAGCACTTTGGTGTGGACTTGTTCCTGTTTAAAGTGCTTTATAAATAAAATGGTATGGTATGGTATGGTATGATATTCAGTAATATAAAGAGAACTGTTGATATTCCATTTAAAATTGAGGGTGTTGAGATTTGTAGAGTGAGTGAGGTGACATTTTTGGGTGTTATCATTGATGACAAACTGACATGGAAACAACATAAATTCTGTAAGAATAAAAATAGATAAATCTATTGCAGTACTGTACAAAGTCAGGGACTTATTAAATGATAAAGCTCTGTATTTGTTGTATAACATAATCATTGTTCCACACTTAATCTATTGTATTGATAAGAAAATTCATGTTCATTGTTGTATTGATGTTTGGGGGAAAGTGTGTAAAACAATTACATTGCCTATTTCTGTTTTACAGAAAATAGCTGTAAGAATAATCACCAGAAAGCATAACTGTCATCCATCAAGCACATTATTTTATCAACTAAAGTTATTGAAGTTTCATGATTTGGTAGATTATAATATTTTATCAGTTATGTATAGGGCTTAGAATAACACATTATCTTTAAATATCCAAATACTATTTGTTAAAATAGTTGGGGGTTCAATTCCCCCAGCAGTCACATGCCGAAGTATTGCCTTTGATGTGGGTCCCATAGTTGCATGTGATCTGATTATTATTTGTATACATATAGTAGAGCACTGTATGAATGGGTAAATTAGGGTACAGATTGTAGTATAAAGAGCTTTGAGTATCTTGATAAGATAGGAAAGTGCTATATAAGTACAGTTCATTTACCATTTTACATCACAAGCACTTTCTATACTTTTATGATGTATGAACAGCAATTAATTGAACTAAATTAATGTTCAGAAATGAGCTAAACTGGTCATTCCAATACAAGATAGATACAGAAAAATGTACAATATATACATTATATATACATGTACAATAGGGAGAGGACGCTGGCATGATGTCGCCGCTTCTCCATGCTAAATAGTTATTTTACTGTTGCTATTCTTTTGGACATTTTTTGGACATTTATCTGGACTTATTTTGTTCAGTGGTTTTTTTAATAAGAACTTTACGGACAGCTTAGTTAGCACTTCCTAACCGGAATTTGGGCTGTCTACCTCCTGTCAAACTCCAGCACGAACTTGCTTCAAGAACTACGTAGCTGCAATTATTGTTTCACTCACCTACTGCCTGTCAACCTCCTGTGTCATCTGGACTGTTCTGGACTTTCTCCTGTGCTCCCCTTCAAAATATGCTCAACCAAGTTACATCTCACTGCTTCTTGGTTATTTCTTTCGGAGCCGTGGGTCTGCTGTTAGCGGCTAGCTCTGTGCTAGCTTCCCCCGGCTTGGCGGGCGCGATGTTGACATACTCCGCTTCGCAGCTGCTTGGACTTAACAACTGCTCCATTCCTCCTTCTATTTCCACCATCAAACAACTGGGACTTCTGCGTAGACCTCATTACATCCACAGAAGCTCTCGAAAGAAAACCGTCTATTTTAGGCAAGCGCGCTCTGACTCGATTGCTACTGTCTGGTCTGAGAGACGTGTCGCACCTCGATTACGTCATCAGAACGCTGCGTCTGTAGTCCCTTGTAGTCCACAGCGCACGAAGTGGCAAGGAAAACGTGGAGTGGACTTCAGTCTGCTGAAACCGGTTCAAAAGGCTTCTACACCAACTGGTATTAAATTAGAACTTTTCAATGTGCAGTCACTATCCAACAAATCATGCCTAATTCACGATCACATTCTGGAGAAGAACTTGGACCTCATGTGTCTTACAGAAACTTGGCATCAACCAGATGTGTACAGTTCTCTAAATGAGGCCTGTCCCTCTGGATACAGTTATCTGCAGAGAGCCCGCAGCACTGGCCGCGGTGGTGGTCTGGCTGTAATCTACCGCAATAATTTAAAATTGACACATCTGGCTTCTCAGGACTTTTCCTCTTTTGAAAGTTTGGCCTTCAACCTCAAAGCCCCACTCCTGATGAACGTTATATTGATTTATAGACCTCCCAAACCGCATGTTTCATTTAACTCAGAGATGCATGACCTCCTCACTTTTTTCTGCACCTCCCCTGTGAAAACTATTTTTCTTGGCGATTTAAATATCCACATGGACAATTCCTCTTCCCCTCTGGCAACAGATTTTAAGTCTCTTTTGGACTCTCTCAATCTCACCCAACATGTGGACGCCCCTACGCACAACAGGGGGCATACTCTGGATTTGGTGATTACAGACACTGTACTCATCAATAACTTATCTGTATATGACCTGGGTGTCTCGGACCACAGTGTCATCTCTCTGGAAGTGCCTTCAACTTCGCCTGCTTCAAACCCAAAACGACCTATCCAGTTCCGGGACTTTAAAAACATTTCCCCTGATGTTCTGTCCGCTGATCTTCACGCCCTGACCGTTGTCAATCATTCATCTGCAAATGACTCTGTGGATTACTACAACCAATCTCTCCAAGAGCTTCTGGACCTACATGCTCCCTTGAAGACAAGACTGGTGTCTTTCTCCCGTTCAGCCCCCTGGTACACTGATGAGCTGCGCAGGATGAAGGCAACTGGCCGTGCTATTGAGAGACGTGTAAAATCATCTGGTCTCTCTGTACATAAGCAGGCATACAAAGAACATCAGAAAGCGTACGCCTATTCTCTTAAAGAAGCACGCTCCAAATATTATTCCAACATCATCAACACCTGCCCTGGAAACTCTAAACAGCTCTTCTCCACAATAACTCATCTGCTTAATCCCATTAAACAAACTCCTGAGGAATCTGTTCAAAAATGCAACCTGTTCCTTTCATCATTTAAAAACAAAGTTGACACTATCAGATCTCAGCTCCACAACCTCCCTGATCTTCGTTTACCATCTACCCGTCTGCATCCTGGGTCCCTGAGCAGCTTTGATGAAGTTGTTCAGAGTGAGGTGGAGTCCATCATCAAGAAAATGAAGCCTTCATCCTGCGCCCTGGATCCCTTCCCCTCGTCTCTCATAAAATCCAATCACTCTGCAATTAGCCCATTAATCACACAAATAATAAATAAGTCTCTACAATCTGGTCATGTTCCACTGCCTCTAAAAACTGCCATCATTAGGCCTCTTCTGAAAAAAATCTAATTTGGATCCCGACATTATTTTCTAATTACTGCCCAATTTCCCACCTCCCATTTATGTCTAAAGTGCTGGAAAAAGCAGTTGCTGCTCAGCTGCAGGACCACCTACAGCCTCTACAGCCATACCTCTATGTATAAGAAGTTCCTGGATTCAGAGTAGCTCACAGTACTGAAACTGCATTGCTGAGAGTTACAAATGATGTCTTCATGGCTGCTGACACTGGTTCTCCCTCCATCCTTGTCCTCCTTGACCTCACTGCAGCTTTCGACACTGTGGACCATAGTATCCTCCTCCACCGTCTTCATGTGGAGGTCGGTCTCTGTGACACTGTCCTGGACTGGTTCAAATCTTTCCTCTCCAATAGGCTGGAATGTGTTAGTCTTGGCAATGCCACTTCCCAGACAGTCGGTGTCTCCTGTGGTGTCCCTCAAGGGTCAGTTCTGGGGCCCCTGCTGTTTTCCCTTTACATGCTGCCTTTAGGTCAAATTATTAATCAGTTCAACATTTCTTTTCACTGCTATGCCGACGATACACAGCTTTACATCAGGACTGGAGCATCCTCATCATCCCCATCTCCATCTTCACTCACTGCCCTCTCTACCTGCCTGGAGGAAATAAGGGCATGGATGAATCAGAACTTTCTTCAATTAAACTGCTCCAAGACTGAGGCCATACTGATTGGCACCCCTCACCAGATACAAACATCAACTTTAACAACAATCTCCTTCTCTGGTCAAGACATCCCCCTCTCCACCTCTGTTACAAATCTTGGAATAAAAATGGACTCTCATCTTACATTTGAAAATCACATTAAGCATCTGTTTAAAACCTGCTTCTTCCATCTTCGAAACATCTCCAGACTTCGCCCATCTCTGACTTTTTCTGATGCTGAGAAACTCGTCCATGCCTTTGTCTCCTCCAGGCTCGACTACTGCAACTCCCTGTTTATTGGAATCCCTGGCAAAAATCTTCAGAAGCTTCAATATATTCAAAACAGTGCAGCAAGGATTTTATTGAGAGCTCGTAAATTTGAACATATTACACCCATTCTCCATAACCTCCATTGGCTTCCTGTCACCTACAGAATTCAGTACAAAACTGCTCTCATTACACACCAATGCTTACACGGAACTTCACCTGACTATCTAAAGGACATTCTTGCACCATATTCATCCACCCGGTCTCTACGATCACAGAACAGTAATCTACTTCACATTCCACGAACCAAATTAAGGACCATGGGAGACCGGGCATTCTGTGTGGCTGCCCCCCGCCTATGGAACTCCCTCCCTGACTACCTGAGAGCTCCACAGTCACTGGTTGACTTCAAAAACGGCTTAAAGACTTTTCTTTTTAAGCAAGCCTATTCTGCCTCCACATGATTTTATCTTTGATCTTGGTTGATATTATTATTGATTTTACTTGATTTTATCACTTGTTTTATTTATTTATGTATTTATTTTTAAGCAGGCCTATTCTGCCTCCACATGATTCTGTCTTTAATCTTAGTTCAGATTCAGATTCAGATTCAGATTCAGTTTATTATCGCCATTGTCAATGAACAGGATTCACAGACTAGGAATTTGCTTCGGCATAACGGTGCATAAAATATAAAAACATAAGACACAAAAAACATAAACCATAAAACATCAATACAATCAATACAATATTCAGTGAACAAAAACTACTAAGAAACAGCGCAATTAGAGTGGTGCAATCAAAATACAGTGATACAGTGATTCCCAATCAAAATACAAAGAACAAATACAAAATACAGCGACCAAGGCAAGTTATGAGGTAGCATGGTTATGAGTGTTCAAGAGTCTGACAGCAGAGGGGAAGAAACTGTTTTTATGGCGGGAGGTTCTGGTCCCAATTGACCGAAGCCTCCTGCCTGAGGGGAGTGGTTCGAACAGACCGTATGCAGGGTGAGAAGGGTCAGCTGTGATCCGACCTGCTCGCCTCACAGTCCTGGAGACGTACAGGTCATGGAGAGATGGGAGACTACAGCCGATTACCTTCTCAGCAGAGCGCACAATGCGCTGCAGTCTGTGTCTGTCCCTGACAGTGGCCCCGGCGTACCACACTGTGATGGACGCGCTGAGGATGGACTCGATGATGGCCGTGTAGAACTGCACCATCAGCTTGGCCGGCAGCTTGGCCTTCCTCAGCTGTCGCAGGAAGTACATCCTCTGCTGAGCCTTTTTGATGAGGGAGCTGATGGTTGGCTCCCACTTGAGGTCCTGGGTGATGGTGGTGCCGAGGAACCGGTAGCATACTTCCAGATGATAGTTGATATTATTATTGATTTTACTTGATTTTATCACTTGTTTTATTTGTTGTAGCACTTTGAGATTTTTATTAATGAAAAGTGTGGTATAAATTGAATTCAAGTGGAGGAGTTTAAGTATCTCGGGGTCTTGTTCACGAATGAGGGAAAACTGGAGCGTGAGATCGATAGGCGGATAGGTGCAGCGTCCGCAGTGAAGCGGGCGCTGTACCGGTCTGTCGTGGTGAAGAGAGAGCTGAGTCAAAAGGCAAAGCTCTCAATTTACCGATCGATCTACGTTCCCACCCTCATCTATGGTCATGAGCTTTGGGTTGTGACCGAAAGAACGAGATCTCGGATACAAGCGGCTGAAATGAGTTTTCTCCGCAGGGTGTCTGGACTCTCCCTTAGAGATAGGGTGAGAAGCTCAGTCATCCGGGAGGGACTCGGAGTAGAGCCGCTGCTTCTCCACATCGAGAGGAGCCAGTTGAGGTGGCTCGGGCATCTGGTTAGGATGCCTCCTGGACGCCTCCCTGGTGAGGTGTTCCGGGCATGTCCCACCGGGAGGAGGCCCAGAGGAAGACCCAGGACACGCTGGAGGGACTATGTTTCTCGGCTGGCCTGGGAACGCCTTGGGATTCCCCCAGAGGAGCTGCTCCATGTGGCTGGGGAGAGGGAAGTCTGGGCCTCCCTACTTAGGCTGCTACCCCCGCGACCCGACCCCGGATAAGCGGACGAAAATGGATGGATGGATGGATATTATTATTATTATTATTGTTATGTCATATTCTGGATTATAGAAAAAAATTTTGTTACCGTAGTGTGCTTGAGGGGTTTTAAAGCGTTAAAAATGAGAGGTTGGAAAAATTCGAGCAACATCAGTGACATGTTTGATGACCATCATTAAGGCACATTATTGTCCTATTGTTGAAGAAAACAGCAGTCAACTTTAGCTCGCACCATGTGGTGTGAAACTGATCTGTCACAGTGTTTCAGTTGGTGGAAAATTTCTTAACTATTTTCTACAAGTTTATTTAGAAACTGCTGCTTTGTGAAGGCATCATTTTATGTTAAATTTACAGAAGGTATGCAACTATAAGGCGTACGTGGCTATGGTAGAAGCTGCCTCTCTGTCACAGTTTGTGCAAGATTTTGTGTAACTTTTACTGATTTTCCAGTAAAATGTTGTTGTTTTTCCAGTAAATTTTTTTTTTTTTTGTGTGTGTTTTACACCGTAAAAGACAATGCACATTGACATTCAGACATGGTCGTAGTTTAGTTTTGCTTCCCAGTCTTACCTCAGTTCTTCTGGGTACTCAAAACCTTTTTGACACTTTATTTTACGTTCATGTCACTCAGTGAGTGCAGCTCTCAGGACACAATTACCTACAGTGTACCCTCCTCAGTGTGGACCGAACTTGGCAAAGAGCCTTCTCTTACTCTGCTCCTGTAATCTGGAACACGTTTCAAAAAGATCTGAAGCTCTCGACCTTGACCTCTCTAGGTCTTTAAACAACTAGTTCATGGCAAAAACCAATGCAGACCTGTTCCTGTTTTTAGCTCTTTACACATCTTTATAAGTTAGCTGTTTTTTTATTTCATTTTTACATCATTTCTTCTATTTACTTTTTCATTTCATATGCTTTTTATATGATTGTTGTTGTCTGTACCTCATCTACCACCTCATGTAATTTGTTTAAAACAGTTCTCTCTTGTAATTGAGTCCTCGTGGCTCAATGAAACTCAAATTCAGATTCAGGTGGACTCAGATTCAGAGGTTGAATGAAAAAACACACGTGGCTCATATGTTATCAATACAGCAGTTCTCAGTCAGTAATAACCCGTTCAAGCAGCTATAAGAACTCACTGCCACTGAGCCTTTGTCAGAGTTAAACATGTGAGCTTGTGCCGAGGACAGACGCTCCCCCTCCCACGCCTCTTTGCTTTGCTGCTCTGTCTGTCTGTGAAACTGCTTCTGAGCCTCTCTTGCATATCTTCTGAACAAAAAACTATAGGCTTGTTTGGTCAGTTGGTCCCTCTACACAATTTGATAACATTTCTTCAAAGAGAAGACAGGCTTTAGGAGAGCCGATTTGCCCTGTTGGCATGCACACAACTGGATATCTCATTGACTTGAAGACTTGATGATGTGTCTATCTCTGCTGTCATCTGTGGATCTAAAGGACGCATATTTAATTGGATTTACAATAACTGGTTCCTGCTTTCTGGATTCAGCTGGTTGTTGGTTTTATCTACAATTTAAGGAAGTTTGTCGACAGCAAATTGAGACTCGATCACGCTGCTTGCCTTTGTGATGGCTTGGTTCTTGCCTGTGTACCCAGATTCAGTTGCCTTGGGCAGAATGGATCAGATCTCGGGGATTTTTACACAGGTACGTTCCATCGGTGTGTGGCCACATAATTTGGACATTTTCTGAACCGTTTTCTGGACCAACACAGACTCAAGGTAGATGTCATTGTGTTCTGCCTGTACCCAAAACAAATGTGTGTGTTTATCTGAATCGGGCTCCCCGACTGACCTTGAAGGCCATCCTTATCTGAATACGCCTGGAGGACATGTAATCTGATGCTCAACCCTGCCCATCGGGGACCTCCACCGTCAACCAGAGTGAACGAGCTGAATAAACATTATGTCATCATTTCAGGACTCTTGGATTCTCATTAGCGTTGACCTTGGCCATTCCCCGACATACCTCTAGAACCTTTATGGATCGCATCGGAGGGAGCTGGCAGATTAAATCAGAATTCTTAAGGTACGTTCACACCGAACGCGTTTTGAGCGGCAGGAGCGTCCGGTTTACATGCAAATTCAATGGGGGACACGCCTCTAGGGGTTGTGCGTCGAATCACGTCCGTTTGGAGCGGCGCGGAAGGGGCGGCAGAGCGTTTTCCTTGCATGCGGTGCCCGCGGCAGCCGCCGCCGCTCGACTTGAACGATCTGAACTTTCGCCGTTCAACGTGTCTTGACAACCAATCAGGGAGAGTTCACAGCTATGTGACGCGGTAACGAGGGGACGGATGTTGCGCAAGTGTGACGTATTGTTTGTGAGACACAGAAACAACCCGCAAATTTGTGTTCAAGTATGGAGGAGAAACTCACCGTTGCTATGTGTTTCCATCCAGTCCTTGCCTGGCGGAGTGTCAATAGCCGTGTTTCCATCAAGGTTTCTAGCTGCGCAATTTGAAATAGCGCAGCAGAAAAGCTTAATGGAAACGGCAAATTGCGAGGTTACTTCCTGAATTACGCTAAAAAGTTTATACGCTCGCTTGAGGTGGTTTTTGGGATTTGAGATGCGCTAAACGACAGATGGAAACACATTTTCCGACTCATTTCTGACGTAGCGAACATTCACGTCACGTGACGTTCAGCTGTTTCCGCTCCGGACAACATGTAACATCGCTAAAACTAGTTGGCATGACAGAATAAATACAACTCGCCCGATAGCAACACGTACCTGAAATATTCTCTCCATTTTGATGAGATGTGTGGCCGGGTTCTGTTTTCAACTGCTACTTCCTGTTTACTGTAGACATGCGCAGTGCTGACGTCTGACGTAATGACGCTGACGTCTGACGTAATGACGCTGACGTCTGACGTAATGACGCTGTGTGCGGCTTGGAAGAAGCGCTTCAAGCCAGTAGATGGAAACACTTCTGATCTGCATTAATTTGTATTTACATATTTGCGAGGTAGCTCAAATTTCGCAATTAAAATGGATGGAAACACGGTTAGTGAGGAAGTCGGGATATCGGGTAAGTTTTGAATTGTAAACTCCTCCCACATCCCGCCGCCACCGGTGCTGCTGCTTCTCGTTCCGGTCTGAACACCAGTGCGTCCAGTGCGTCCACCTTGAGGCGTTTCGCGCTTTTTGGCCGCTCAAAACGCGTTGGGTGTGAACGTAGCATTACAGTGCCCTCGAGAGCTTCTATGAACATTGCTCATTGTTCTCGGTGTCTCCCCCCCTCTGCAGAATGTCTACGTCACTATGTGCTTATTTGTGTGAGGTGTTTTTAATTAATTTATTTTTTCTCAGTCAAGAAGAAATATTTTAATGGGATTTTTTTTTGCCTCCATTTCCTAATGTGTCTAACTTCCTTACTTTTTGTCTGTCTGAGCAGATCTCAGTCCGTGAAGATCCACAACTTCTCCTCCTCCACCATAACCCTCAGCACTGGCTCTCCCCAAGGATGTGTGCTGAGCCCTCTTCTGTTCACTCTGCTCACATATGATTGTACAGCCACACATCCAGGCTGTCATATTGTTAAGTTTGCAGATGATACAGCGGTGGTGGGATGCATCACAAACAATGATGAGTCCAGCTACAGACAGGAGGTGGAACACCTGGAGAGCTGGTGCAAAGAGAATAATCTTCACATGAATGTGAAGAAGACAAAGGAGATGATTGTGGACTTCAGAAGGAACAAACACACCCACACCCCACTGAACATAGGTGGATCTGCGGTGGAGGTGGTCTCCAGCTACAAATACTTGGGTGTACACTTGAATGATAACCTCAGCTGGAGCAACAACACCACCAGCCTGATCAAGAAAGGTCATCAGAGACTCTACTTCCTCAGACGGCTGAGACGAGCTGGTCTGAGCAGCCCAGTCCTCACCTCCTTCTACAGGTGTGCAGTGGAGAGCATCCTGTGCTCCAGCATCAACGTGTGGCATGGAGGCTGCACAGTTGAAGAGAGGAAAGCTCTGCAGAGAGTGGTGAAGGCTGCACAGAAGTCTGTTGGAGTCAGTCTCCCCACCATCACAGACATTTACACCTCCAGATGCAGGAAAAGAGCCACCTGCATCATGAAAGACCGTAGCGGGCTGCCCCTCAACAAAACGTTATATCCGTGTACGAAAATCTTGTATTGCCGGCGACCCATTTCCCGTGGGATTGACACCGACCTCCCCACCAAAACTGTTCTTGGTTTAGATCTTGCATTTGTTGGCTCCACCACAACAGTACATCCAGCCAACAGATTATTTACCTGTGGCAACTTGCCCCAAATCAGATGCTCTGTCATGGGTTCAAGAGTAACAGCTCGCTTGATTTTGAGAGTTCCAACTGCATAATGGGCGTCTGAACCAGCAGCTTCCACCCTTGCCAACAAATGTAGCAGTCTCTGCTCTGCATCACTGTCACAGAGTGCTGTGGGGCCATGGTCCTGGATGTCTTGCCTTAGCTTAAACCTGTTAATAATGTATTTCAACAGGTTACTGCCAACAATCAGTTCTTCATTCTGGTTCTCAACAATCAATGTTGGGACAATCACTTTGCAGTCATAAAGATTCATCTCCAGATCGCACATGCCAGAAGGTAAGGTCCTGGACACCCCACACCCAATCAACACAGTGGCTGTCGTTTCAAGGGCGGGGCTCCTTAAAACATCCTGCTGTAACAGCTGAGGTATTACTTTAGAGCTCAGTGTGCATGCCATCGACCCACTATCTAGCAAGGCTATGAACGTAACCACTCCTCCCAGTGTCGCATTTTCATAAAACAAGTTGTCATGCTGTTTGAGTCTCTGAATGTTTTGGAATATCGGTGTATATCCCATTTCTCTCACTTCACATGCACTTTGACATATAGACTCCATGTCATCTTCAACATTAGAAACAGGGGGATCACTTTTAGGCTCAACACTTGTCCCCACCACATGCAAGCCAGTCAGTTTTCCTGCAACTGCACCACTTGCGTATCGCTCCTAGGCTTCCTCACCACAGTCCCTAGACACTCTGCTCGGATGTGGTCAGGTGCAAAACAGCTGAAGCACAGATGGTTGGACCTGCAATGGTACTGAGTAGTATGTCCACCATCGCTACACACAGCACACGGTACGACAGGCTTTACTTTCGTCGTCTGGTCCATGTGGGTGTGTATACAGAACCTACTTTGAAACTTGTGCTGTTGTGGCTACTGCTCCAGCACACGTTCAAGTAGAGCGATGACCCGGTCCAGGCGGTCTGGCGAGCTCTCAGCTGACTTCCCCATAGGTGGTACGTTAGCAGCAGTTGGGGGTAGTACTTCAGTACTGAGTGTCGCACTCTGCACAGAGGAGGTGACTTCCTGGTGCTGGGAAGACAGGATGCTTGACATTTTGTGTTTGGTTAGTCGCTTGCGATTTCTGCAATGCTCAACAAGCTTCTCATGAATTTCAGCCACCGTCCAATCTTTCAGCTGCTTACATTTGAATAAGAGTGACAGTTCAGGATCAGGGCAGTTCTGGATAAACATGGCAGCTAGCTAGATCACCAGACAGAGAGTCAAAAGCTTTATTTTGTCTCTTTAAAGAGTCCTCTGTCACGTCCAAAGCTTTGTTGAGTCTCAGCCAATAGTCAAAGGGATGTTCGTCAGGGTGGGGCACCGTGGCATAAAAGTCTGCTAAGGGCAAGCTAGAGGACATAGTATCACTGAAGTGCTATTTCAGTATCTCAAAAATGGGCTTAGGTCCTCTAGTCAGATGTAAAACTGGCTTACTATGTATGCTAACTTTAACTACTTCATGTGCCCTTCCCACCAGCTTAGACATCACCTCATCAGCCTGTTCAGCAACAGGGATGTCTTTTTTTCTCATATAAGTTAACATCATAACCTCCCACTCTTGGACTGAACCTGAATCATGATCCCCTTTAAAACTTACAGGTTCTTTCACATCAGGGCGAACAGGGGCCAAGATGGTGTAGTGGTGAGGGAACCGGACTTGTGATCCAAACTAAGGACCCTGGTTCGAGTTCAAACCTCGGCCACTACACACCTTGGGGTGTCTATGAGTGCATACCTATTTCCCCAGCTCCCCGAGCGCTGACTACGGCTGCTCACTGCACCACCTGGTGGTGGTTGGGTTAAATGCAGAGACCAATTTCGTCTGTCAAGTATGGGAAACATACACAGATGACAAAAATGTGCAATTTAATTTAATTTAACAATGACATTTAACATGGTAGACTCGTTAGCTATAGCTCCAACCACCCCTGGACCCACTGTATTACTCAAACGGGTCTCAATGCAAGCTGCAATACTTTCACCTATTGAAACTCCAATTTGTGAAGCTATGTCACTCAAAAGTCTACCATCAACTTCACACTGTGGAGCATCAACAGTGTTGTTAACTCTTTCACTCACATAAACAAAATTTGATTTTGGTGTGGATGCTTCTGGGGTATTCAAAAACAAACCCCTACCTCTGGCAACTGCAGGCATAGGAGTATACATTCCAAACCCCCTTCCCCTACCAAAAGAATTATTGCTTGCCATAACTCAGCCCTTAAAGGTGCTATGTGTAACTTTCTGTAGAGTGCAGAACTTAGAAAAATTTTCAACAGGCAAAGCATTCTGATCCCTCCCCCCTCAGAGCCATATATGGCTCTGAGGGGGAGGCTCTGCTGAGATTCAAATTCAAGCTCTGTTTTTATTGGCTGATTCAAATTCAAGCTCTGTTTTTAATTGGCTGGTTACAAACTCTGTTTTTATTGGCTGTCATTGTCCTGGTCACTCTGTGTTTTTAGTGTTTTTATAAATGCTGATAGAGAAGCAAGGGGACTATAGTTTTTTTCAGAGATTACTTTGTCTAACATCAGTTTGTCAGTAGATAGTGACAGAGTGAAGAAATATGTTAAAAATATATTGTTTGAAAAGTTACAGACTACATTACAATCTTACATACCCCAGCTTTAATGATCAGCCAAAAAAATTCTACTTTTTTAAAAATTATTATTGTTATTATTAATTTTATCACTTACAAATTAAACATGAGCAAAAGTGCACCCTCAACAAATCAACAAGTAAAACCTGAGTGAAAAAGCTGTAAAACATTCAAACTTATTTTGTCTCAAAGTGCTCCTCCTTCACAGAGAGCAGAGAGAGAGAGAGAGAAAAAAAAGACCTCCTGCGCAGCCACACATTAGCTCTGCACAATCAACACAAAACAGTTAAAATGAATAAAAAAAATAGCTCCACACTTTTCAAACTGACCACTGCTCCACTACCGGAGCGGCGAAGAGTCCACACGGGGCACCGGGTCTGATAAACAGGACAGATGCGCGCGCAGCCCACCAACTGCCGAGGCTCCGGGGTGTAGACGCAGCCCACTCCAGAAAATAGATGCAGCCACCCGCGCTGGCGTAGTTGAAGAACGGGTCACAGGCACCAATGTAACCTCATCAAACGATGAATTCGTTCAGAATAATTCAGGTCTGCGTTGTGTTAATAAGGACCAGGAGACAGGATGACGTGAACGTTGTTTATTTGTACAGAACAGAATATGAATTGGTCAAAACTCAGGTTCATCACAGCGGGTACAGCACCTCGTGCCCATCTCTCGTGAACTGGCCGCCGCCATATTTACTACATTATATTAGACAAAAATACTAATAAATAAAATAATGTGTACTTGTACAGAACAGAATATGAATTGGTCAAAACTCAGGTTCATCACAGCGGGTACAGCACCTTATAAGAAACAATGGCCCTCATGCACGAAAATGTTCGTATTTTTATCCTAAATTTCTCCTACTTTTGTTCGTACGAAGCGTTCGTACGAACATGCCACGTCAGATCCAACAAAGTCTTCTATCCACAGGAAAAGCGTGTAAACGGGCTGCTTAAAGTTGATGGATCCCACCTGTTCTACTCACCTGCGCGTGCTCGCGGGAAGGTAATTTACATAATTCCCACCCCTCAAAACACCATATAAGGCCACGCTTCCTGCCTTCTGACAGCAGGAAGTGTCCATTCATTCAAACTCAAGAAGTAAAAGGAGGAACTTCACGCGTTCGGAGATCTGCTCTCAGTGGCGCTGTGGCTACCCCCCCACCCCCCGCAAGTGTCGGATGGTCAAATATATCTAATTTTAGTGTATTGTGTTACATTATAGTTTAACTTATTCAGAAGAGCGCACCGCTACCCCCCACCCCCCGCAAGTGTCGGATGTGTTTCTGAACAGAAGCATTTTAAGATGTCTCGAAACTACAGTTAACTTCATATTAATATAGTGCATGTTCTCCCGTGGGTCGTACAGTATCAGGAATCAAGAATAAATGGTTTGATCTGAAAATGGCTTCAAAACAACATCTCGCCGCAGCACGGACAGGAGGTGGTCAGGAGGTGGTCAATCCTTGACCGCCTCCTGACAACATGACAGGAGGTGGTGGCAGCCAAGGTGCGCAAGACGCGTGCCAACATGACAGGAGGTGGTCGACATGAGTGGTGCGGCCGCGCGGGGAGTGCGCGTGGAGTGGCGCACGGTGGTCGACATGAGTGGCGCGGCCGCGCGGGGGGGCGCGTGGAGTGGCGCACGGTGGTCGAGTGGCGCTGTCGCGCGGGGGGGCGCGTGGAGTGGCGCACGGTGGTCGA